>WIXG01000328.1:0-87851 GCA_009869945.1 Mesaphorura yosii | reverse complement strand
CACTTTTACCTTAATACCGTGCAAACGAGAGCTCTGGACTGACTACTTTAAAACATTCAATGCGAATACAGTAGTATCTATTTTGCAGGGTATTTCTGACTAAAATAATTTTAACTTAACCAATTGGACACCAATCTGCTAAACAGTCTAAGATTGAAGATCACCGGTACTGGTGCTCTCGCCGTCCGTGAACGCTCCCAGCTGAGCGACGAGGTACTGGAATGCAGGTCGCGCGTACTTGCTGCAGCTCCAGCATGACTTCATTATCTCATATCTGAAAATTTGAATGAAAATCATGTTCACGGGTTCCAGTAACAGTAGAAAAGTTAAATGATATTTTCTTACATGTGGTCCGGTGCATTCTTAGGTTGCAGAAGCCGCATCCCATTCTCCAGTTCATGAACAAAGTCCAGTGACCATGACCGACCCGGATATGGCACGTCTCCCATGCTGAACACCTCCCACATTGTCACACCGTACGCCCACACGTCAGACTCGGTCGAGAAACTCATTTCACGCAGAGACTCAATAGCCATGTGCCGCCACGGAAGCGGAGCCTGCTGTTTCTTTACGTAGTTAGTGTAGTCGTACAATTGTCGGGACAGACCAAAGTCAGTGATCTTAGCCTGAAGGCTTAACGTGAGAAGAACGTTCCGGGCAGCCAAATCACCGTGAATAACGTTCTTTGACTCGAGGTACCCCATTCCTCGTGCGATCTGCCTGCACCATGTGATTAGGTGAACAGTCGTGATTGATGCTGTGTCGGCATATTCTCTATGGTCAGACAAAATTCAACAGCAAATCTAGCAATTATTTATTTGCCGGTTAAAATTAACGCACTTACTGCATTTCTATGTTTGTGCCCTTGTTTTCATCCCCATCCCCACTTTGTCCTGGTTCTGGCACGAAGCACTGTTTCCGTTTCCGCAAGTAGTTCTGAAGGTCACCAAGTTCACAGAATTCGACCACGATCAACAGTTGACCTGAGAACAGAATCAAAGTTTGAATTTAGCGCCCGACGTCCATTATAAATTATAGATCAGCTGCATGTACATGTATACCTTTATCCAATTCATTGGTGACGGCTCCGATGAGACCCACGATGTTCGGATTCTTGCCAAGATGGATCATTATCTTAAGTTCAGTGAGCAGTGCCTTGATGTACATTTTGTCTGTGTGAGGTTTGACGGCTTTCACTGCGACGGAAACGCCCTCCAGCTCCGCCATCGTCACAAACCCGTACTGACCCTCACCCAGGATTCGTGTTTTGTCACAATTGAGCTTGCCCTTCGGAATGTCAAACTCCTTGTTGTAAGGTTGGTAGTGAATGTTCTCGTGTAGAGGGCGCGCTTGTCCTGAGTCCCTACCGTCACCACCAGCCTGCTTGAGTCGTTCAGGATCCCCTTGCAGAAACTCACGAATCTCAGCATCCGAGAGCCCATTCAGCTTGAGCAGGATTCTTCTAAAGTAGTAGAATGCAGAAGCAGCGAATCCTGCCAAGATTAGGAGCGGCAGCCCAATCGCAAGCCCGTACGTGATCGCGCCATCTGCCGAGCTTTCAGACCCAGGCTTCACGTGAAGGTAGTAAGTTTGATTTGCTTTTCCCTTGAAATTTTTCGCAACGCACGTAAATGGCCCAGTATAGTACGACTTGACTTTGGGGAAAATTAGTCGGGATAGAGAACCGGGCAAGGCTTCGACCCTCAGCTCGGAAAGCGCGATCTGCTCCCAGCTGATGTTTGGCGCTGGCGTCCCATTGGCTCGGCAATCAATGTACTTGTTGCTCTCGCCATCTGTGAACGTGATGTTCAGATGTTCCCTGATAATCACGGGCCCACTCGGCTGTGGTGTGACCGAACAGTTGTCCAAGAACCGGTACTCATCCAGATTCTTTCCCTTGCACTTGTTCGTCCAACGATCCCACGCGGCGAATGATTGCTCCTTTTTGATTACCAGTGCACAGCGAATGTCGTCTGAGAGGTCTTCGTCCAGAAGATCAGTGCAGTTCACTTTGCACGAGTTCGTGAAATCCGGATTGACGTGAGACGACTCGTCTTGGCACCACCACTGGTTGTTGACTCTGAACACACCGTAGCTTTTACTGAATGAGTTGAGGGACGACTGCCTGACGCGTGACGTGTTAATGCCATCTGAGCCATCCACAATACAAACCCAGTCTCCAAGTTGGTCCCAGGCTTCGAGATCCTTGCCATCCAGTTCGTCGTGGAGCTTGGTGGCGAACTCGCAGTCTGTGAGAATCTTTCCTGAGACAGAAGGCAGCAGGGCCACGGAAATGAACACGAAAGCTAAGTGGAACACAGGGAGTAACCCAGGGACGGGCATTGTCAAGAGTCTTCGTCAACTGTGTTGACTATGTTTCTGCGTATTTCTTCGCAATATTAACTCACACACTAACCAATATTTTGTGAGTGATATTTCTCTCGAACGTTACACAATTTGCAGGAAGACACGTACGTCAGTTATACAAGCCATGGATCAAGACCGCATCCGCAAACATCCGGGAAAAAATACGGGTTGGATTGGACCAAAGGGTGGGCACGAGATTTTCAAAAAAATTCGAGGTCCCAGAGAAGCTAAAAAGTATTATTTTTCCCTGAAACGTGTAAAAAATTTGCTTTCGGGTCGACTTGAGGCATGAAAATTTTCATGGCCACCCTAATGCTATTTTTTGTCTTAAGTCGCTCCGAAAACAACTTTTTTACACGTTTCAGGCAAAAATAATCATGATAGTCATGAACCCAATAAGCACATCTAAAATCTTGGAAGCCATTTTTTAGGGACAGTCATTGAATTAAACTAACGTAGACATGCTTCGCTATGCTTCATTGTCATTGTTTTCAGTAATGTCAGGCATTCGAAAATTGGCTCCTATAATTTCCTATAAACATAGCGCAATTCGCACGTGCCCAATGCATTTTGCTTTTTCCGCTGCCACCCACCTTCCAAAGTCATATACAGCTTCCAATGCTAAATAGAAAAGATGAGGGACAGTTATTGCTGCATACATTCCATATTAATATCGGCGGAACACAGAAAATGCCGAGTATGAATTGCTTCGTTCGCTGCGAGTTTGGCTCTATTTGTCCTCGTCCGTTTTACAACCATGCTGCAAATTCAACTCTACTGTATCTGATTTTACCATTTTATCTCATGCTTCGTAAGTGCTGTCACCACTCGAATCTATTGAGAAGCGAGAAGCTCGACCTTCAACACCTTTTCATCTGAATTCATGAAGCAGTGTCCAATTATGTTTCAAAAATAAACACAGACAGACAGACAGACAGACAGAGAATTGCGAATGCATAAGCACATTACGATGTGCTAATAAAGGATGAAGGACGATTGGTCACTTGGTGAAGCATACTCCATTAAGAGACATCACATTATGTCCATTAAATTCGTTAGATGGGAAGGAAAGAAGGCAATCTGGAACTATATGGAACTCAATAGGCTTAAACATTGTCTCAAGTATTCATTTCATCATGCATACATTCATTTCTTCATCCACTTTATTGACAAACATACAATCACAAGGAACGAAGGTCGTCTTAGCAATCCTTCTAAATGACTTCATGATGAAAGTCATTTGTTGAAGTACTACAAAATTGTATTTTCGATGTAGCAATGTGCGTTTTATTAACTAGAGTGAATTCGTAAAGATTTCTTTTGAAAGGCGAACTGAATTCAAAAGGTGAAAATAATTTATCATGAATAGTAAACGTACTCTTTGCGAGATTAGCTTTTGAATTCTCTATGAAATTAAGTCATAAGCTGGCATTTGCTGATTCTTCAGCCATATTGTTGCGATATGAGAATCTTAGACAGCCACAGTTGAACACTGTTACAAAATGTTGCTGGAGTCTGAAACTCTTCAATATTTGCGTTTCGCTCTCCGACTATCCACAAAATTAGGAGTGCTTCCTCTTGGCTATAGTGCCCGTTTGCACCGACTGGGTTTCGTCACGAGCACTCGACTACGATTCAGGTTCTGGGCGAATGTCGTGTTCCGTATTGCCGTTCAGAGCATCCTCGCCTACACCAACTGCTTAAGCATAGGACTCTGGCTACAGGATCGAATACCAAAGGAAGTGGCTGGCTTTCTTATCATTGCATTCTTTGGCAATGGAATCTTTGTGTATGCAGAGTATCTTTTCGGCTGGGGTTCGGACTCCCTCCTCGTCGCTTTCTATGTGAACTCTGCCTTGGCCTTGTACGAACGTCGTGTGGATGATGGACACTTTGAAGACTTGGTGGAGGATCGTAGCCATGGAGTTCACTTAAGGAAGATTCTCCGTGCACTGCAACTGGGTACCACATGGATCCTTCCATTTGCTCTGCTAATCGCTTTCATCGCCTACAACAACGCAGTGCTCATAATTCTTCAGGAGTCATTACTCGAAGTCCAGGTCGTACTCAGATTATTCAGTTTGAATTTTGCCGCTCCTTCCACATGGCAGCTGAATGCCATCAACATAATCACTATGCTGGTATTCATTTACTCACTCCTCATTGACTTTGTGCTATTCAACGCTTTGATCACGATATTCGTCACTGTATTCGGGACAGCCAGCTACTTTTTGGAGTTCAAAATCTATAAAAATGTCAGGAGAGGTACTTTCCTATCCTTAGCACATATTTATCGAGCCTTACATTGCACTTTGACATTACAAATTCAATGGATGACAACTTTCTACTCATTCATCACATCTTCACTCTATCTCTTTACAATCTTTGGTCATTATTTCGTTTGTGACTCAACCATTCCGCATTTAGACCGTTTGGTAGCATTTCTCATCGCGTTGGTCAGTGGTTTTCTTTCATCATTCATACTAGGTCACTTTGCGAATTTGTATAGCTCTTCACGAGAAGTACTCGCCAGATGGCGTCCAATGAGATCTGAAATCATCGAGGCTAAGTTGATGGTGCGTGTATATCGTTCTTTGCGTCCCATTCAGGTTGCAGTTGGTTCAGGATCATTTATAGTGGATCAACAAAGTGTCCTTCATTTCTGGAATGCAGTCATTGATAAAACTATTCTGCTGCTCTCAACGACATAATCATTTGCCTAGGAATCCCATTAAATTAATTAGGGCATCTCGAACACGAATATCTATCGCTTTTGGCTAATTGTTAGTTGATCAGGTTATTAAATTAAAGAAATGATTTACAAGTGAACTTTGAATTTAAAATTGTGAGTAATTGTGCATGGTGCAGCTTATCCATTGTGTTGGCTGTTATCGAATAAATGAGCCGGACCGGCCGGCTTGCCCTCGGCCTGCTTGGGGCGTTCTTGAGGATGACGATGCTTCGCCAGCCCTTGATGGGATTGACTGTCGACCATTGAGGGTAGAAGCTCCTTGGAGGGGCGTCACTCCTCCTTCTCAAAGTAGCCCAGCCGCATCAGGATCCTGAACAGCCTTGACAGCGCCGTGTCCACCAAATGCACCACACCCATCTCGACCGCCAAACGCAGGTGCGTTTCGAAGAATTTCACAAAAAAGGGGCACTCGAGGTCCATGCCGGCGTCCAGCACAGCGTGGCATGTTTCTTCCGCCGTCTGCGTGTAATTGTGCTCTAGAAAAACCCACGCGGCTGCGTCACAGTCCGAAGTCACGAAGCCGTCGAACCCCCACTTTCCACGGACGGTGTTGGTGAGGAACGGTTTGTGGGCGCAGGTGAGAACGCCGTTGATTGCATTGTAGGCGCACATGACGCAGGACGCACCGCCTTCCTCGACGTACTTCTGGAAGGCGGGCAAGTATGTGTCGGCGATATCCTGCTCGGTCACGATGGAGTCAAACGCGTATCGGTCCTCTTCAGGCTGTGGGCGGTGAAATGCTTGCAACAGGCTGACACTTTCAGAAATCTGTTGACTTGAGCACCCTGTAGACCTCGAACGAATTCTCTCGCGTACACCCCTGACAAGAACTGATCTTCCCCCGGTGTCTCTTGCCCTCTGCCCCAGCGTGAATCCCGGAAAATGTTGATGTCTGGACTCCAGTAAGTCATTCCAGCATTGCCGACGTTACAAGACTCAGAGTAATTACATTTACTTACTAAGTTGAGCCTCAAATCAAAAAGGAATATTAAATTAAGAACAGATAATGAGCCAGAGCACTCTTTACTAGCCGAATTACATATGCTATATCTTTCTGAGTGGTCAATAGAGCAATTCATTCATCACTAAATACATCCGCCTTAACGTCTTAAGACAGCTCCAACCCAGTTCGAGGACAAACAAGATGGCGCTGCATCCAAGGAGCTTCCCGCAGAGGGGCACGATGTTCATGATTTCGAAATCCATCGAAATTGGGCTTGGACCCTTCATAAGAGTGCTGCCATCTTTTCTCTCAAATATCTGCAAGCTGATCCTGTATATTTCGAGTTCAATTCTCTCCCACAACCCAACCAGCCCGAGCTCCATGACTTTCTGCAAACACTCGGCGAGCTCGTCTCGTAAGGCGCCTGAGATTTCGGTCCAGAAGCTTTCGTGGCTCAATGGCTCCGGCACTGCATGACAGGCGGTGCCACGATTGAAGATTTCCATCTGTGGTGACCGTCGCCAGCTTTGGCGGAAGGGTCGGAGTAATGTATTCGTCGAAGCTCACCTGAACAAAAGTACTATTCAGTAAGTGCGGAATCCCCAGCCTCTTGAACACATTCTTGTAGGCATTCGCAGGATCAACAGCAGTGTATCCAAATCCGTCAGTCCACCTGATCTTGACCCCGCTTTCCAGCAATGAATAGTCGAAGGTCGTGTACGACAGTCCGTACCTAAAAGGGTAAACGGGTTCTCCGGTAAAGAAGCGATATGTGCGCCCGGGGTTTCCATCCTCAGGTCGCATGTGAAAGTCTGTAGCCGGCACTTGGTCAATAAAGTCATTGCTGTAGAATGTTTGTGTCAGCCGTCCAGACGGATTGTAAACGCCAAACATGACGTCGGCCATCGCCTCGCCCGCCGCCTGGCCCAAGTAGCCTGCCCAGATGATGGCTCCCACTCGCGGGTCGTCCTTCCATTCCGAAACGTTAATGCAGCCGCCGGAAACTAGGAAGAGGATGACGGGCTCCTGCTCGACGGCGAGCACACGACGAATCAGTTCAGTCTGAAGCCCGTAGAAGGTCAAGTTGATCCGATCGAGCCCTTCGTTCTCAACACCCGCGTTGATGCCCACGAAGAGGACGACCTGTTCGGATTCTCGCGCAAAGTCTTCGGCTGCTTGCAGCCCACAGTCGTCAAAATCGGTCACACCGCAGCCGCGCTGGTACGCCAAGTCCGGGACGTATTTCTTAATCTCGTCGTACGGCTCTTTGATGAACGACGGCCGCCCATGATAAATGGCTAAGAAGGAGTCCCCGCCGAAAGCAAACGGGCCGATGGCCGCCATGCTCGCCCGCCGGGCGCCAAAGTCTACCGTGTCGATCGGAAGAGGCGGACGGCCCGCAGCGTTGGGGGCGTTTTTCAGGAGCACGATGTTCTGCCTCGCCGCGTCGAGCGCTAGCTGCTGGTGTGACCCGCTGTCAACCATCGACGGTACGAGCTCCTTGTACGGCCGCGTCGCCTCTTTCTCAAAGTGCCCCAACCGCACCAGGACGCGGAGCCCCCTTCCAAGCGCTGCGTCGATCGCTTCTTTGTTGACGGCCCCAACAGCAACGGCGTCTTATTCCGAAGGACTTCTTCTCCCCTGCACTCAACGTCCAGCCCGGCGTCGAGGACGACGCGACACGTCTCTGTTTCGTGTAGTGATGCCCGTGCTGGAGCCAAAAAACGCCGCCGCAGTCTGACACGACGTACCCGTTGAGGCCCCACTGCTCCCGAGCGAGCCCGGTGAGGAGGCTTTTGTGGCCACACGCCGGGACGCCGTTGATTCTGTTGTACGAGCACATGACACAGGACGCCCTGGCTTCTTGAATGCACGTCTGGAAGGCGGGCAGGTAAGTGTCGGCCATGTCCTGCTTGGTCACGATGAAGTCAAACGCGTACCGGTCTTCGTCCAGGCTGTGGGCGGCGAAGTGCTTGCAGCAGGCGGAGACCTTTAGAAATCCACTGCTCTCGTGGCGATCGCCTTCCATGCCTCGCACGAACTTCTTCGAATACTCTCCATTCAAATGAGGGTCCTCCTCTGGCGTCTCCTGCCCTCTGCCGCAGCAGGGTTCCCGGTAAATGCTGATGTCGGGGCTCAAGAAAGTCAAGCCAGCGTTGCCGACGTTGGCGAACGCCCTACAATCGCATGGCATGCTGCATTCAAAATTTGAACCTTCGCGCCTTTTCCTTCGTGTTTCCGGTCGCATTCCCCACCATGAAAAACAGCTCCCTGTTGAAAGACGAGGCCAAGCTAAAAATTTAGGGGAAGACCGTGGCGAACTCTGTCGGTGGGCGAAAATACGTGCCCGGAGCATACGCGACGCCGTGCAGGGCTTCATTAGTCCAGAAGTACTGCTCCAAATCGACATTCTCCGACGCGCCGGATGCGGTGTCGTCCAGCAGAGCAATCTCTTGTCGAACGTCAGACGCGACACGAGATCAGCGACGCGAGTCGCAAAATGGGAGCGGGTCATTTCGTGGCTTGTCGCAGTCCCACACACGTTCTTGACCCGTGCAAGAGCCGGTCAGCGTGGAAAGCGCCACGAGAAGGAAAAGCAAAGGAACTTTTGCTGCTGCGCCCACTTTTTCCGTATTTGCCCAAGGGCAATGACAGTTTTACTGAATCTTCGTGAGCCTGCTCCTCCTGTATTTATATCGCTTACTACTATAATAGACTGTATGTAATTAGCGATCTATCAAACCCTGCAGTGCAGTCATTTTCGAGTGCCGCGAATGATATCGGTATTTAGAATTGGCAAACGAAGGGCCACGGCCATAGCATGGCCACAAGCCGGGCATCTGATTAGCACCTGCACGCTGCGCTGAACGTGGCAAGCAGCTGGATGGGATGCACTTTCCATGCCTTCCTCTTTTCTTTGCAATCTCCGTCAAGTCAACATCATTTTCTCGATAGTTGCTCAAATCTCAATCATGACTCATGACTCGTGTCTCATATCTCATGTATCATAAACTATGGCTCATAGCGAAGACAAAAATGAGCAAGAAGTTGTACTCAGTTAACATTAACTCATGATTGGCAGGCTAAAAATAGAAGCTCAATATTTGCAAGTGACCGGATATGAAAAGCTCATATTTAAGCGCGAGTAAACTCCAGGCAAGCAATCACTGCACTGGCGAGTCGGTCTTCTTTGAGGCGACGTTTTTGTGAATTACGATTTAACGGAAAGCCATGAAGATTGCCGTTTTTCTTTGCTTCTTCGCGTCCGTGGGCTGCTTGTGCTTGCTGGACGTGGACGCTACAGAACCCGACGACGGTTCCTCGCCAGCATTGCCATTGCCGCCCATACAAGGTAAAAACGCGCTCCTGCCCTGAATGGGATCCAGGGCATGGGCGGCCCGTCGGGCGTGCTGGGTGTGACCAACACGTACATCAACTCGATCGCTGGCTTCATCGACTGCGATTTCCACCGCCATGCTTGTTCGTCTTATGGTGTGTTAATTTATTCAAAGTAATTCAACGGTCGAGTATCATGCCATATTTGGAAAATGCTGATAAATAACACATGGAGTGCCGTTTTATACTCATTTTACACATCAACACAAGAGGACTCATGTTCAGAGTTCTCTACAAATTTGTCGCATGAAGCCGTGTTCTATGCCTTTTTAGGGCACGAAATCCCTTGAATGTGCCCCGGCAATCTCTGCAGGAGAAGGATTTTTCACCCGTATGTGTCCTTACATGAAGCGCCAACGCATAGCTCTGTGTACCCTTGTACTTGCAATACGTGCAGGAATAAGGCTTATCTCCTCTATAGGATCGCACAGTCGTCCAAAGTTCGACATGTGCCTAAGCTGGGTGCCACGTGCCACATTTGAATGGCATCTCGCCTGCGTGAGTCCTGAGATGCTCCGTCAGGTGTCCGGAAAGTTTTGTCGCACTCCGTTCATGCAAATGGCTTGACTTCCCTAGGAGTCTCTTCATGGCTGCGCAGGGCACCTTCACTCGTGAATGACATGGAACAAGTCTTGCAAACGAAGGGTTTTTCTCCAGTATGTCCTCGAATATGAGCTGACACAAGCCTGAATGTCTTGTCACAGTAAATGCAGCAATGTGGTCGTAGGCGTTCGTGGATTCTTCGCACGTGCTGGCCAAGGCCAGCACGAATAATCAGATAATGGCCAGATAACGAAGAGAGCTGCTTACTACAAAATCTACACACATGATCTACATCACCATTTCCATGCTTCGCTTGCCTGTATCTACTGAATGTCTTCTTGAGTGTGTAGTTCGCATCGAATGTGGTCGTCGAATCGATGAAATCAAATGACTGTACGTTGAGCAACTTTCACTGTACCCAGAGAAAGGTTTTGAATTTTGAAAAGAACTCGTCCCAAGATCATGTGCTGGGTGCTTTGTTCACTACAACAATCAAGGGTCTTCATGCTCTGTTTTCATGCATAAAAACAATTCTAAGCAGCAATCCCTTTGAATGTAATGGCGGCCGACCCAGTTTGCTCCGCCATAAATCCAAAGTTGGTGATCATAGTAGATGGTGAACAGACGTATAGGCTTCCGAAAGGAACTGCGACAAGTCTTTGTGCTCGATGGACACGTTGAAGCCATTGAATCTTCTTGAGTTCATCTTTTCCATGATTCCCAATTGTCTGGCTATATACAGTCCGTACTCTGTGTAAAATGTCCCGTGAAATGAGTACACAGTCAATCTCAGATTGCAGACCATAACCGAAGCCGACCACGACGAAAAGGATCACGTCTGCGATGATGATGATAATGATCGGACTCAACTGGCGAGAGAAGAGAATGAGCATGACGGAACCCATAATGCAGAGGAGGGAGCATGAGAATTGGGTGAGTGGCTGAATGACTGGGCCCATTGCTGCCCAAGTAATGGACGCTAGGACTTGCAAGACTCTGTACTCTTTAAGGATACAATCCGCTGGCCAGCGCGTTCGGTTCTCACGCATCACAATATTACGTAAATTTTGAAGCCCATTTAAAAGTGGTACGTTGGACGCGAGTAAGATGATTATCATAAAATTGAGAACCCAGATCTTGTTGTAGAGGAGAATCATCGAACAGAACGCATACAGTAACTGACCCCATGGGCTTGGACCAAAGTAAAACAGAAAGAGGTTCATTGGGTCGTTGAGTTGATACGCGAATGCTCCAAAAGGAATTGTGGATGTGAGAAGCATGAGTCCTTTGGCACCCAGCTCGAGGAAGATGGTCGATGTAAATTTCGTATTAGAAACATCCACTTCGAAGGTACGTGCAAGCAAGGTTGAAGTCTGAAACATTTTGTTGACCAGTATGGACAACTCAAGTTCGAAGTAGTAAGCGCAATATTTGAGTTCCGAGATGAAAATTATGGCACCAGCGTAGATAAGCGGTGGAATAATGAGGACAACGTGTTCGTAGTTGATTAGCATAAAGTGACCGAGCCCGAGAACGGTTATGGTAGTCGCCAAATCGTCGAGTGCGCAATTGAAGTACGCCAGCCAACGTGATAGGGATCTGCGCTGAAGTGGGTACATCTTCACAATGGAATTCGACCCAATCCACCCGAGTGGGATACATTTGATGGCCGTCGTGATTTGAAACAGGATGTTGAGTACACGAAACGAACGTGAGGTCAACATCGTGTATGTGTGAGTTTGGGACAATTCTTGAAGAATATCTTCGCTAAACCTGTCAAAAACTTTGAGAGCATTGCGGCATTTACTAATTCGTCCGTTTCCATTCACCATGACACGATACATGTCGTGTTTGCATCTATGAGTTTTTATTGCAGATGGACCTAAGAATGAAAATATGCATTAATTAAAAGAGCGTTCAATTGAAAACACGAAGGCCTTCGTTTTTGCGTGCAATAAAGCGGCAAAATCTTCATAAATTATAAGATGGAAAAAGCGGCTTTTCATTCATTTGAAGCAGATTTTCATTCCCAAAGTCCATTTATTAAAAATTCTATGGGGTTTTCATTTCTAAAACGGGACATCATCACAGTTTTATAGCTCTGAATTCGGACCGAGTACGTTTTGTATCGATTCTTGATAGTACTGAGCGCACTACAGAGAGACTGGGTGCATGGGCCCTAACTTTGAATGCCTTTACGGATCGCCCACGCATGGTTTGCCATGAAGAGACTAGAAACAGAAGAGGAAAAGCTGCGGCGACCGCTGCAGGCGAGAAGGGAGAGCAAGTCTAAAAACCGTGATTATGATTTCGAAATACTGTTATTTGTCGCAATTTGCCAATAAATATATACTGTTGCGATTAAACATGCTAAATGTTGGTTACTATTTGTTCAGTTTTAGAGAAAGAATGTGCGTGCTTCTTGTCCGTATGGTAACTAATCTTTGATCATGTTTTGGCCAGGTGCCCTTCCCAGGTCGACGAGCTCGAAAAGAGTGAATTTCATGCATATTTATCGGCACATGGATCGTTCAAGTTCAAACCGGAACATTTGAGTCAACATTCTTTCGGGTGACCTCTTTGTGCCAAAATTGGGGGGAACCAACGAAAATTGTCAAGCTGTTGTTCTGTCGCTGCTCAAGCACTCGTTCACTGGGATTTGAATGGTCATTGTGAATTGACGGGCGCAGATGAAAATCTTGGTATTGGTATCCTAAAGCAGGGTGCAAAGCAATGGTCATGTACAAGCAACACTTCCAATACTGGGTCTGTGACTGGGACATGTCCTGGGAATGGAAATGGTTCATCAGCAGTTTTTGCCTGATACCAATTCCGAGCGGAGAGCTTTAAGCGATGATTTCAACTAAACCGTGTGACAACGAATGACTTAAAGAAAGGTTTCTTTCAGGAATTAATCAGTGAACCTGAAATCTGGAACAAAGAAGCGACGCATTGCATTGCAAGGCAAAACTGTGCCGATGACCGCTATTCAGGCCAGAGTGGTCGCGGCCGGGAAAAGTGGGTCGGTCGGGTCACTGAACTAGTGAGTATAAACGCATAAATCGTCAATTCCCTAATAGAGAATGTCCGTGATCTAAAGTCCAAGAGCAGGTCGACGTTTTGAGACCCAATATAACGAATGTTTATTACTTCACTGGTTCTGGCCATTTGCGTTCGGGAGTTCTTTAGTTAATTAAACGATTAATTCCTAATTTCTTGCGTCTCGTGTGCCTTATGCTGAAGCCTGGTCGAGATTGATGTCTATGAATAAGAATTTCCGATCACGCCTCTGCTGTGTGGTCAGCGTTGCTTTTCATTGTCGTTGTCAGGCTAAATGTCACATGCCACAAATGTCGCCTGTGAAATTGGAAAGCACGAAACGATGAAGGCAATACATTCATTTTCTATAGTCCAGGTCTGAATTCACTTTTGCTTCTCAACCATTTGATTCGGTTCTCGTGCGTCGTGCATAGGACGAAAGAAACAGGAGAAATGGGCGTCCCCTACCTGCTGCTGGCGGCCTTCGGAGCGCTTGGATTAGTTGGATCTCAGGTTTACGCATCACAGCCCAAGGCTCAGACCAAGAACCATATCACTGATATTGCGCAGGCAATCAGCTCGGTCAGCGCAAATCCGACTTGTGGTCCTCAATTCATCTGTACGACATGGATTTTTCCTTCACTAAGCGGCTGCCACAGTCACAGTCACGAGTTCAGTGGCACAGAAATACAAGGCTCCAGCCTAACCCCAATGATTCTGGTCACTCCCATACTGCCATCCACGTGGCCCCCTTTTAGGTACCGAAATTACGAATGGGAGGAGACCGACCTTATCAACCCGCTAACATACGGAGTTATTAAGCACGGGACGAATTGCGCGTCGGTATTCCTGGATTTGAGGAGCGGAGGAGACCGCGCCGACGGCGTCTGTGGCGAGACAGGGGCTAGAATGATTGAACAGCTGATCAGCACCAAAATTATCAGGCCACACAAGGACTACTTCGTATTTATCAGCGTCGTGGCGCTCGCGGGTGGTCCAGCGACAGAATTCCAGCGCCGGTTTCTGAGCATTGACATGGTGGACGAGCTGAGGTACAAATATTTCGTGTCGGTGCCCACAACTTCGCCCACGCCCACGCCAGTCAAGATTGACATCATCAACACATGTGAGCGAGTCGGAATCGGGCAAAGGCAAAGGCCTTTACCTCTTTTCTCCCGGCTCTGCGACTCCGTCATCAGCGACCGGCATTTCCCGGTCACGTGCTCCGGGATTCAGTCGATGATCCGCCCCGACACGCCCGCGGCGACGGAGAAGGGCGGCGGCAAGTTTTACTCGATGCTGCGAGAGGCGGGCGCTCGCTACAACTTTACATTCAATGTGAAGAAGGCGGGACACGGCGGCTCGACGGGGATGCGGCTGATCATTAACGGGACAATGAAATGGGTGGGCATCGTGGGCGAGCTGTTTTATGGCGACGCGGACATCAGCCTCGGGGGCGGAGTCGCAATCGAAAGGCATCCAATTGCCGACCCGACTTTCATCAACACGTGGTTCATGCGCGTGTTTTACATCAAACCGCCGCCGACGCGATCTAGCTGGCTCTCGATTCTCTGGCCGCTGGACAACGACGTCTGGATCATGTGGATTGGTTCCTGCCTGGCCGTGCTCTTGCCCGTCTTTTCCATCTGTGCGTACGTGCATTTTTCCAGGCTCCAGAATTGCGTGGGCGGCTCCGTCAGCGCCCTGCATCTTTCGCTCGAAGTGCTGGACGCCATTTACCGGATCCTCATGGAGCAGGCGGCGACGCTTCGCCACTGGACAGCGTCCAACCTCCGCCTGCTCATAATGGTCTGGACGGCCGCGTGCCTCGTCCTGGAAACGGGCTACCGCGCCAAGCTGATGGAGTTCCTCTCCTTCAAGTCGTATGAGGAGTACCCCGCGACCCACCTCGAGCTCGCCAGCTCGCACTACGCCCTGAACTTCCGGTACTACGGAGGCTCAGCGTACCTCGAAACGAAAGCGTCGAAGCATCCGGTGCACGTCGCCTTCCTCGCCCGAGCCGCATACATCAACCACTCCTTCGACTGCTTCGAGAGGGTGCTGCTGAACACGGACGAGGACCGCCCGCAGGCCTGCCTGGACTTTATCACGAATGGGGACCTCGCGATAAGGAAGAATTTCACACTGCCCGGCATGGGACCGCGAGACAGGCTTTTCATTCGATCGGAGGACACGGACATTATAAAACTGACACCTGGGTGGTCTTTTCGCAAGGGATCGCGGTGGACGGAGTCGTTCAACAGAATTTTGCTGACTTTCTACGCGTCGGGGCTGTATGGTTACTGGGCGGAGGACGACCTGGCAAAAACCCGCAGTCAGGGCGTTCGGTGGTGGAATTCCGTGTCGCGCAGGCTTCGGGAACCGGGCGCGGGTGTGGATCCGGAGCTACAAAGACTGCAGAGGCTGAAGAGCACGGCGGATGCCCTCCTTAAAGAAATGCGAAAGCAAGGCCAGCATCCGCTTAAGCTTCTCGATTTCACCGGCAGCCTTCTAATTTGCGTAGCCATTTTGTGCATTTCGGCCATAGTTTTTGTATTTGAGGTTTGTTGCACGATACGGGCACGAGGTACGAAACACTACGGCAAGGTCAGGGTCAAGGTCCTGTCAATTCGGTGAAAGTGCGCCAAATATCGAGTACACGCACGAGTCACTTGCCTGCCACATGTCGCCTGTCATTTAAGCCTTCTTAATAAAAGATGTATGGAGCCAGAAAGCCACTTTACCAAATTACCGACTGTATTTGAATCGATTGGCCTTTAATTCGAATGAAATATCCTGTAAGTCTCCAATCTACTAAATGGGGATGCTAACTTTGTCGATGCGGTCAAAAAAGTGCCATGTCAGGCAAACAAATTTTCAAAGTGGTTTCAAAATTTCCTCTTAACTCTGGTATCAAATTACAAATTACTTACCATCGTCTTGTAGCATTTATGAATTATTCATTGCTTATCGCGTGGCACAAATGTGAAATAAATTGCTCGCATCTTTTGAAACCTCGAGCTACCCGCAGCTAACGACAGGTTGAAATCTACCGTGCCGTGATTATTAATTAACTCGTTCCATTTTGGACCGTTCTGATGAGTGGTTCTTCATTCTGTTTGTATTTTTCTAACCGAGTTTTGTGACGGTGACGTAAGAGGTTGTCCACCTTTTGAAATTTGAGGCGGCGGGCACTGTGAGCCTTGTCCGCTGTGCCGACGTGCTCTTCACGAGTCTTTGGCAGATTACAATATTTTCGCTGCTTCCGGACGTCTGGTCGTAAGTCTTTCGGGTCCGAAGTTCACAGTTTTACCGACCGCACCCTCTTTTGAAGCGCCTTCTCATTCTCGATTCGTCTCACTCTTTTCAGGATAATCAGGATTCTACTCCTCTGCGCCGGTGTCATCATGACTGCAGTGGCAAAAACTGGTCCCAGACCTCCCCAAAGACTCCCACGCGGAGGCGGCTCCGATTTCTGGTTGCGTAGAAACACTGATAACAAAAAGATTGACTTAGTTTAGCTTGATGGTAGCAGTTTTTATTACTTATGCCAAAATCCCAGTGCCATTGCCATTAAAAAAAACCCGCTCAATTAAAAATAACTTCGTTTTAAGTTTTCGTCTCTTTGTTTTAGTGGGCGTCAGTCAGAATAACTTTGCACGACCGAATTTTTTGCGCTCGTATGTGAAGAGCATAATCAAAACCAAAGCAATGGCTCTGATAATAAGCGTGCGAGCAATCAAAACGAGCATGCAACGAGTCCACGAGTTCATGGGTCTTTGTCCTGCACGGAAAAAGGGGAGGCTCGTATTTTCCAAGGACCAAAGACGATCATTCCCCGCGGGCACATTTCTGTTTCCGCGATGTTTTTCGGAACAGCTCACGCGATGGCGATGTCCTTGACAAAATTTTCCATGGAATTCCGTCGCTTTTGGGTGTGTTTGAGCTCACAGGGACTCTACTACTAGCACAAGTCATGCGATGCTTTTCAGACGAGACCTTCACAAAGTATTCCGACCTTGAGCACTGTTCTGCGGTGAGCAGGATTGTCTGATCCTAGTCGGATTGTCTATCCTTTTCTTTTCTTGTTTGCAAGTCGACACCGCAAAAGCAGAGAAAATTAAGCACGCCAAAAATGGCGAACTTTTCGTCTTGTATTCTTATCATCGTCATTATTCCACATTTTAAAAGCCTCGGAGCGCACGTAAAGCCCACGGCACCAAGGCGGTTGCCAATTTCTCCCGAAACCCGCCAGCTTTTCCAGCGCATATTCGACGACGGTTGTTATATGACAGTCGCGGGCGAATTTGAAACAGCCTCAAATCAGTACAACGACGAAATTGAGAGCTACGCATTTCTCTTAGAGCAGTCAAGCAGTCCATTTCGTATTCTTTCGTCGCTGTCTGCCGCCAACGGCTCGATGGACAGGCATCTGGAGCGCATGATTCCCAAAATGAAAGATATTCGTTCTTTCGTCAAATTCCGAGTCCGTCACGTGCAAGTTCTTCTGTGCCTCGGCAGAATGCCGAGCACAGGCACGGAAGCCTGGATCGTGCGACAGATTCTGTTCCAAGACATCGAAAGCCACGCGAAGCCGTCGCTGACAATCGTCGTGTCCAACCGGGCCCGGGATGTGAACATTTATGGCACGATGCTAGCGTTCCTGCATGCGTTTCAAGCTAACTTCCTAGAAGTGCTCCATCTTGGCGGCAATGGCAACGGAAACGGTAATGGCAGTCGTATAAAATTCTTGTCGACGCACCCGGGAGAATTTCACGCCTTCCCGGCGCGCGCACGCGTAGCAATCAAGGAAGGCAAGTCAGCGCAATTCTGGTTGGCGTTGGACGAAGAGTGGGACGTCAGGCACAGACATAGAGGCGGGTTTCCGGTTCTCGTAAGCTTGTCCGGGCCGCCCGACCCGAAATCAAAGGTTCCCGGGCGGGTGCCTAGTGGAACAATTTGCAACAGACGGCAGCCCGGGAAGGATGCATTCGATTGGCGTTACACCATTGAAAACGACTGCCTGCAGCTGGAGTTACTGGACAGGTTCAATTTCACGGGCTACCGTCGAGAGCATTACAAGGAGCTGGTGCAGAAGGAGAATCTGCTCGTGCAGCTGGGGCTGTTGGGCTGGGGGAGCGGACTCACCGACCCAGTCATGATGGATTTCGTGCGGTACATGTTGGACATAATTTTCGTCGACGTCCTCCCGTTTCACGTGATTGTCGTCTTGGACAAGGGCTTCATCTCCGAGATCAACACGCAGGCGTTCTTCACGGCAATGGATCTTCCGACTTGGATCTTCACCATTCTCTCCGCCTTGTCTGTTACCGGCCTGATTTGGGCGGCCGCGGGCGAGGGCACGGGCGAGACCCAATCGAGCGCCTGCAGAAGATTCATTGCGATATTCGCGCTCACTTTGGGACAAAGCACGGACGAGGCAGACGATGGGCAGAAACCCTGGCTTCGTGTCGTGTTGGCCACCTGGTTCCTGGCCGTAGTTGTTACTTCGAATGGCTACTCGGGTGTTTTCACGTCGCTCTTGACCTGCACGACCTTGCCACCCTTCCCGCAGTCCCTGGACGAGCTCTCCAATAGCTCCATGCCGATCTACGCACTCTCACAGTGGATTATGGTCTTCTTTGACACACAAAGGCAGCCCAGGCCAGTGCCACATAAGCCAAAGCTTTGGGAAGGCCCGACGTCTGCAAAGTACGCGAGAATAAGCGAATCTGTCATTCACGTCCGGCCGGAGGTGAACATCGACGAAAAGCTGGCACAATTTCGTCACGAAGCCGTGCACGGGCTGGTTTCTACAACTCAGAACGGGACGCAGCCGCAACCGCTCCCGAAGAATTTCGCTCTGCTGGAGGGCCACAACTTCTGGCAGGTGCTGGCCACCCTCAAGCACGGCTTGGCCTCGGAGAAGGTTGTGGCCTACGTCGGGCCCGCCCAACCTTTTGTGTTCCTGAATCAGGTTGGAATATCGGCAAATTATTTGTGCAGGCTCGCGCAGCGCAGCATTCGTGGGCTGATTGAGTCGGGAATTTACTATGGTAAGTGGGCGCGGTTTGAGGACGAACGCGACGAGGTGTTTGAGAGACAGCAGAGGAAGAGATACTACCCGGACCTGGAAACCGAGCCCGTCGTAGCCCCCGTACTCTTTCAACTCCGTCCTCCGGCGACCGACCCGAGAAAAGGATCCATGGAGCTGTACAGTATTCCATTCAGTGTGATGGGAGTCATGACACTTGGCTCGACGTTTGTTTTCTTTCTAGAAATCATGCCGTTCAAAGGCTGCTTTTGGGGCGTGGCCAAATTTTTATTGCTGGCGCACGCAAAATGGGCTGCCCTGAGACGTAGAACACCGCACTAAAATATAATGCAATAAATGCAATGCAAATATATATAATAACGAGCTTAGCGTACTTGCAGCCATTTATATTTCTCGTGCCCAAATATCCCGCCCGCCCGTACTCTGTGTTTATATTCGTATATATGCGGGACACTATTCACTAAAGTAATTAATGATTTACAGCCTTGTCTACTGGCTTGATTTGGCTTCAACGAGATTGCACCTGTAAAATCTGTTGGAGCTATAAGATAAAGTTTAAATATGAATGAAGCGGCAGAGTGCTCGTTTACCTTGGCTTCTGCCCTTGCTCGTCTTACGGCTGGTGGAGGCGTCCGGGAGTCCTGCAACGGAACTCGGACGTATCCTCGCTCCACTCACCGTCGTCTTCTCGTCATGTCGTATCTTACCTTTCTTTCCATCCCATTGTCTGGGCCCGTTACTCAGATTTCATTGTGCTGTGTCTGTCATTGTGCGGTTGCCCTCAATAATGGGATTACAGTAATTCAGTTCATTTGTTCACGATTAACGCCAAGTCAAAACCCCACGCTTTTCACGTCTTTTCCTTTGTGCCTCCTTTTATTTTTAAAACTGTCACATTTGACAACTTTCTCGCTCACATTCTCAGAGCTTCGGGTTTCGGGTTCAACGCGCATTAGAGCAATCGCGATGGCGTGAACAGCGTCAATTAACATTTAACCTCGACCCCAGCCGAGACTCGATTCGACGCGACGTGGAAAGTGTGTCAATTTCGCATTCGTAAATTCGCAGTATCGCCGGCACTTTGCGCTGGGCACGGAAATTAATTACGCGTTCGCGTGCGCGTGCGTGTACGTTCGCATACCAAATCAAAATGATTAATTAACGGCAGCCGCAAGCCGGAATGCCAAGCCAAATCGGTAAAATGAAGATGCGCCAGTGAAGTGATAAGAATGAGAATTGCGAATCAAGATTCTTGATTTTTGCTTCTTGATTTTTGATTAAGAATCGTATTTCTGAAGTCAAGTGTAAACAAACTGTCGGCAAACCAATACAAAGTGCCAGGCCGAGCCAAGTCAAGTCGAGTCAACTTTCCATTTCTGCAATGCGAGGATTTGTGCTTGTATTTCGCTGGTTTGTTGCACTGCTGCACGCTGCACCGGCCAACGCAACAGCTGAGATTCGCTTCGCAACAATGCACGTGAGCAGCTGAGCAGCCTCAGCCTAAGCTTTTCTTGTAAGAAACGAATGAGTTGCTTGCCAAGCCAGTCAGTCGAGATTCAGACGCCGAGTAGCGAACACTGAACGAAGTCTGTCGCTTCGCTGTTCCTTTTGCTCTAAGCACATCGTTGAATCGTACATGCGTTGTGTTTATTGTTGTGAACATTTCGGTACGCTGCTTCTGAATTCTGAATTCTCAGATTCTCATCGTGCGATCTGTGCAGTGGTGAGTTGACGAGCGGAGCCGAGACCGTAAAGTGTGGGCAGTACGAGCCGTGAAGTTTGACAGATAAGCAAAGCAAAGGTAAGACTCAACAGTAATTAAATTCGCGCATGCATTAAACCGGAAATGCATACAGAATCACGATTCATAAGATTCGCAGGCGCAAAGATTTTCTTTGCTTTTAATTTCCTGATGTGATTACATTTTACGATCCGTTCATGACAGGGCCTATAAAAATTAAATACACGTGCGCGGCGGCTTGATTCGAATCCGAGTGCGCGTGTGTCACACTTTCCGAGTTTCACGTACTCGCATTGTTCACGCATTGTCAGTCTCAAAAACTGACATGCAAAAAGCTCTTAATTCGCATTCGTTTGACACTTTTATGTACTTCTGCTCCATTTAGATCGGTATCTCGTCTCATGCAGAGCAGCGCAGTGTAGTGCAGAGATAAATCTTCTTCATTGTCAGGCGGCAGGCCAGCAGCAACAAAGATCCTGTCTCATATTCGTATTGCGCTTTACTTCGTATCTGCATTCGCATTGTTTGCCTGCCGTGTGCGTTCTCAATTCGCATGATTTTCAGTGGAACACAGCGCACAGTGAGCCGTACCGCGCTAAATGACACGCTAAAAGGCTGAAGAATTCGCCATAAATTATCCAAGTCGCAGAATACTTGCCCATTAATTACTTTTTAACCCAATTCAAACCGGCACGGTAAATGCGTGGATGAAATGCGAACGTATCTTTAAAACGCTCAGTGACACGTGGAATTAAGCACGGCTTGGCTTGCATTTACATAGCAAAAAGGAGTCGCAGTCGGCGAATTCGCAAATCTTCAGATCTCAGCTTCGAATTTGCATTGGAGTACGCGAATATGTGAATTACAATGCCGAATTTGCCGTGTAAAGAGTAATTAACCTTAGAATCAATTCCTACACAAACGATTTGCATTTTTCAGGCACGGCGAAGGTTAAATCGTGATCGTGGTTTTGCTTATTAGCCGACTTCCTAATTACGTAGAAGCGCAAGCAAAAGCGAAACGCTCAAGTGCGGCTTTGCAAATTCAAATTCACAATTTGTAATTCTTTTGATGTTTCGCTTGCCGTTTTGTCTTGTTTTGTTTTGACCATGCTTGTCTTTGTCGTTATCGTTTGTTTTCTTGCTTGCTGTTGTGTTGCTACTTTCGTTAACGATGACGAGGATGACGTGTTAAATTTTAATTGTAATTATGCTGCTCTCAGCTTGTATGAATTGCTTAGCGAATTTTGCCACTTGAAATTTCGCAAATGTTAATTAATTTGTCTGTATTCCTGACAATGTGTAATTAACAAAGTTAGTAGATGTTGATGTGAGGTCGAGGCGGGCAGCCTTGGCAGAAATAAAAATAAAAGCAACGCAAAACGACACATCTTCCAACGCAACAATGCACAATGGCAATTAAAAGATTACGAAATGGTGCAAAATCAATCGGCAAACGTTTGATTTGTTCGCCTCGAAATTGCACGAGCAATTTTTACGATTTTCCACCGAGCCGAGATAAGGGAAATTGGATCGTACACAGTTGAACAATGAGAAATGGCGAACCTTGACACGCATCTTCTTTTCATCTCCCTCACACGTCCGCGCACGGCGCATCTGCACTCAAGATTAATTAGCTCGAAGCAGATTTCTTTAAACAAACAGTACAACACCGCAGCAGACGAAAGTTCACGTTTGGCGAAGCTCGACTTGAATTCTCAATGAGCAATCACAGCAAGCAATTCAATGACACGTACGAATTTACGAAGATAAGGAAGATGAGAATCTCATCCACTAATTAATTGAGAGATGAATGCCTCGCCTTGACTTTCATTTCTTTTCGCATTAACATTTTTCACATTCGTATTGCAATTTCTTCAAACTGCGTCAATCAGCAAATCTGATTTCGCATTCGCATTAAAATTCTTCAGCAATCTGAGTTGAAGTGAATCGGAATTGAATTGAATTTTAAGTAGAATGAAACTCGTTTTGTTTTGTTTTGCTTTGAGTTTCGCATCTGTGAAGATGAGCGTAATTCGTAATTCAACATCTGTTTTGACAAGAAAAAACCTGTTTCAGTGCTTTCAGTGTTTTGCATTGCAAGGTTCAATTAATTCGTCTTTTACTTTGTGTTTTAATTCGAATTCAGTCAGACAGATCAGGAATTCGTATTTGAATGAGGAAGTCAAACGGTTCCATTGTTTTATGGTCCATACAATTGAAATCTGATACGGACACGGGGATTAATTAAATCAAGTCCGTCATTTGACAAGTAGTTCTTTGTCAAATCTGACATTTTTCAGGCCAGGCCATCAAATTCGCGAACAGGGGGTTAACCTTCTGTCACAAAATTTGCGATAGCATGCACAGATGAATGAGAAGAGGATTTAATCTTATCAGCCGCGTTGCGAATATGAATTTGCGATTTGCAAAACAAATCCATTAAATTGACAAGATTACTATTACGTGGCCTGCTTTGATTATCAGACCGTGACTAATTGACGGCAGTGACAACAGAAAACAAACACAAACAGATTTTCGCACTCATCTTCGTCTTCTTTTCTTGTCTTGCGATAAGAAAAATCAAATCAAGCTCTTTTTTCGCTTTATTTTTTTTGCAATTTTTCATTGTTCTGCTCTGCGCTGCGCAGGTTTTACTTTCGATTTTGGCTTGACCAGTGGTTGGCGATTGTTATAATAACGGGCTTCATAAATCAACAGATCATTGTTGCAGGGCGCATTCCGTTACGCTTTTCAGGTCACAAGCTCTCATCTTCACTGAGCTTTGAGCTAATTAAATTACGAGTGAGTTACGTGTACAAGAAAGTCATCTCTTCACGCATTTTCGAAATTAAAGTCAATCATGGCGAGGCGTAAAATAGGCGGCCTTTGTTACATCAGTATCGCATATCAGAATCAGATCTCATGATTTATTGCTATTTGCTCTGAGCGAGCAACGAGCCCTGTGATTGCAATTACGATTGATGTAACTTAATTGGAGAACACAGAACAATACAGATTTATTACGTCTGCGTCTGGCAGATTTTTAATTGCCAATTGCATGCTTGAGAACTTAATTAATGCACGAGGCGAAGTCGAGACAGAAGTGAAGACCTCCGCGCCTCGCGTTTTCACTCTCAATGCACGCTTGACATGACAGAAACGAGCATGCCTCATAAATCTATGACGTTTACGCTTCCATTTTAAATGCAGTTGGTCAACGTTAAACATATCAAATTGCAATTTAAACTTGCCTTTTTTGACCATTTTAATCAAAACTCGCTGCGTATCTTCGTTACAGGTTCCTATGCTTAGCTCAATTGCTCAATCAAAATCTTCGTCTCGTGTTGAGAATTTTTGGCAGTCAAGATCATACGCTTACAAAAAAGCAGAACCAAAAATGCGACGACAAAATTAGGACGAGCGAGCACGTTTAATTACATGCACAAATGAGCAGAGCAGTGAGGCCTTGAAAAGAAAAGAGCACCCACGCTAAACGTATTCAAATGGTGAAATGCATTCGACTGAATCATAATTTCGAGTGTCAGACATTCATGTTCACATTCACATGTTCGCTACAAATTCGCATCCGTACTGCTTGGCTTGACTTGTAACGGAAATACGCCAATTCAGCCACAAATCGTGATTCGAGATGCTCATCGTTGATCGTTGCTATGGCTTTGGGGTTTCTCACATGTTCACTGTTCGTCGTCATCCTTTTGTTCGGAATCCGTCGCGTCACTCTTCATTGAAGCGTGTGACAAATTCCTAGCACGGATAGGTTCGGCTCGGATTTTGTCTGTTGCACAGCAACAATAAAATACACGTAAACTCGCCGTAAATTCTGATTTGCAACTCGCGCCTGCTCTCCACTCCTGTCAAAAGTCGTAACCTTCTTGCACCTTATCTCAGGCAAGCTGAAGAGATAACAAGTCGAAATAAATATTGGCAGACCCTCGTATTTAATATTTATTATCACGATGACAGCAATAAAAGGAAACAGAAAATGTGACGGCGATTTACGATGTACTTTCAAAACTCCAAATCCGGCCGTGTTTATTATTTCAATTCAGCGCTGTAATTTAGCGTCAGCAATTCTACTACGTCTGTGAAGATGTACAAGATAAACAAAATGCTCTCAAATTCAGGGCGAAATTGAAGCAACATTGCCTCGAAAGCGCCTCGTCATTGTTTGCAATTTACAATTCGCACTGCACTACGAAAGTGATACGTGGATTTTCCATTCATATTTGTATTATGAGAGGCATTATGCAATTTTGCAATAAAAGATGAATGAATTCGCTTTCGCGAATCCACGTCAGTTTCTGTATACATTCTACACAAAGCAAACAATGGCACTTGTTAACGCCATTATTAACTTGTTACGTGTCAAATTCGAGACGAATAACGAAATTTCTTCAAGTGAGATCTTAAGTCAATCCTTCACAGCTTGTATTTGGCGCTTTGAGCGACGGTTAGTCTAATTATGTCATAATTCGTCTTTTCTTGGCCTGGGCAGCAGTTCCGTTAATTTGTAATACATAAGGAAAATGTTCCGCAATTTGAGATTTCATGGGATAGAATTCAGTTTTATTTCAGAATGGCTCGCACGCTCGTTCAATTTGCATTTCTTTCTCTGGCGCCTTTGCCCACGCTCTCTCTAACCTGCGAACTCCCAAATAATTCCATCCCTGTACCCATAAATTTTAATGGCCGACCTCTCAAAATAATTCTACAAAGATTCTGGTCCAAGGAAACCCCTCAATTCGGGACGAAGACCGCTCTGATTGTGAACGGCAGTGAATTCCACGCGTTGGGCCCGGGGCTGGCGCCCTTCTGGGATTTTCAGGATATGCTTAACTTCAGCCTGAGAGTGATTGTCAGTAAACTGGCTGAAAACCAGCAAATCTCAAAAGACAGAAACAATACGGCGACGAGTGCTGGAGCGCTGCTATTTTCCAGGAGGCTGACGTGATCCACACGTATAATCTAGAGCAGTTTGTCCTGGAACTGGGGCACTTTGCATATTTGCATCCCGTCCGTACGCAGTATCATTACGTCTTCTTCAGGCAACCGTCCGTCGTACTGTTTAGGTCAATTCTCTTTGACCCCTTCTCGGGTCCGTTGTGGCTTGTGTTGGTGTTTACATGGGTGTTGATAATTCTGACGATTTCTGCTATCAAAGTCGAAGACGCCGAAAAGATGGAAACATCGGACGCGTCTGCAGAGTGGCCTTGTGGATGATTTGCACCATCAGCGGGAAAGGATTTCCCTTGACCCAGGCAGCAGCTCACGATTCCAAATTCCCGCTCTCAGTTAAGCTATTAACATTGACAGCTGGCATGCTCAGCTTCGTGGTTCTCCCAATTTACACGGGCCTCATTGTGTCGACGCTGTCAGTGCAAGCGGATCCAATTAAGCGCTTTCCAGGCCTACTAGAATACGGCTACGAGGGAATTGAGTTGCCGGGTGCTCCCGACCCTCAGGGCTTCACTCTTGACTGGGGGTTGAGTGACACACTGTACAATATGACTCATAAGAATTTTCTGTCGTATCATGAGACTATCATCAAAGCGCTCGCGGGCGACTCGACAGCACCACACACGCATTACGCAGCATTCGAAGTCATGCACGGCTTTTGGACAAATGCAATAATTCTCAATTTCACGGCCCATCAAATTTGTGGCCTGTCCAACTTCCGCTCACTCGCCCAAGTCAAGCAGGCGATGCTCGTGAGAAAAGATTCGCCTCTGCGCGAGGTGCTCAATTTAAAAATCGTTCAAACACTCGAAAGCGGAATCAACCGCCGGAATGAAGCCCATTTCATGCTCGCAGTCGTCGAAAGCTGTGCACCCTCGCAGCGGTACTCGAAGGATCCGATCAATCTGACGGACACGATGGAAGCATTTTACGTGATGGCCTTTGGTCTTTGTGAACCGTGCGCTGTGCTCCTCGTGGAAAAATTCGCAAGACATGCGAGATTTTAAAGAGAGTTGTTATTGTGCGCATGCGCAATTTACAATTCGTCATTTGCATGGGCTAAGCTGCGAAAGTGATCTGTGAATTTTCATTATGCAATAAATAAAAGATGGATTCATTCGTAATTGCCGTGTTGTGGTTAATTTTGACAAAAAGCAAACAATGAGACTAGTTATGCAATTATTACCTTGTTACGTGTCAACGTCAAAATACGCTGCGCTGTGAGTTTTCGCGAAAGTTCCGCATGTAGGTTCAAGTCGTGTCGCCTGTCGCTTACTTTCTGCATTGTTGCTCAGTCTCGAGCAAAATTCCGAGTCTGCTCTATTTTTTTTGGCCGCTAGCCTGCTGTGAGCAGCAATTTCTAATTTGAGCCGGCTTAATTTTATTTTGCATCGCAATTCTTTAAAACTTCAAGCTGTGAGTCGTCCCATGTTCGTCGGTTCTCATGTTTTTCAGGGAGACGCTTGAAACCGGAGCAGAGCGAACAAGGCAGACGACTTTGTGATCATTTACCGTTGGATTAAAATCACATAAATCATAATTACGAATTACGTGAATGCGAATTGCATTGCACGCAGGCAGGACTTTTTCAGGCAAGCAGGTTTTTGAAACGCGTAGCTAATTTGTGTGCCGTGCACTAGCATTAATATTCTGCAAATGAGAGGAGGTGACGAAAGAATTTTAATCAGACGTGCAGTGTCAAGCTGACATGCAAGATTTGGAGAGCAGATTCTCATGCGACGACGCGGACGCGTACAAATTAAATTAAGGAAGAAGAAAAACATTGCAGTTTTGCATTGCATTGCGGGCTCGCACTTGACAAACTTGTAATTTTGCAATTAAAATTCACAAAGTAGCCAGACGCCCTTGGCAGTGGTAATTGCAGTAAACAGCGTAATTCCGCAATTGCTATTTTAATGGTAATCGCGCGGGCCGCGTTAATTCGTTTTGCATACAAATTGCCGGCCGCAGTCAAAGGGACAACGTCGTCTTAAAACGAATTTTTGAAGTCTTAATTAACGCAGGCCAAATTCAGTGCGGTTTCACTTTTCAACGAATTAATCAAGCCAGCAATTAATCAGTTATTAATTTGGCTACATGTGTAATTAAAGACGATAAATCTTTGTCGCGCTCGCTCCTTTTTTCGCATGTTAGCTGATTTGCATCTGCACCATTTAAGCGCTACGCCAAAGCAAGGCGAACAGCTTTATTTTTCTTGATTGGTCAAAATCGTAAATTTTAACTGAGTGCGTATTTTATTGTTTTGCAGAGTCGGAATTTTAAGAACGCGACGGTAGCGGCCAGGCAGCGCGAGGTTTAAACTAAAGGTAAGTTGCTCTCAATTTATGTCAGTATGACACTTTTGTGCACTGCACCTGTTGCTTTTTCGCATCGAATTCCGATTGTATTGCATTCTGCTCCATTTAGATTAGAATCTCGTTAATCGTTGTCTCGTCTCATGTGAAGAAGACGCATAAATCATCTTTCCTTTGTTAAGATCCGTTTCATCTTTGCGCAGCGCATATACATCGCTTTACTTCAACTTCACGTGCTGTTTAAGCAGTTGCAGGCTGCAGCTCATGAAAAATGCAAAAATGCATTGGTGCATTCGCGCATTAATGACACACTAAAAGCCTGAAGAATTCTCCACATAAATTATCGCAGGCGTCTCATTAATTACATTTTAACCCAATTCAAGTCGTCGCCGTCTTCAACTTCATCTCGTATTCACTGCGTGTTTACTGCGGCCGTGTTCATGAGGAATTCAGCACGGCCGGCCGCCCCGGTCGTGTTGCGTTGTGGTCTCAACAAGCCTGAATTCACAACCACAAAATAGATTACAAGAATTTTGTTGCTTAGCAATTCTGTTGCAGTCTTTGACTGATGTGGTTGTTTCCGTTATCAGGAAATATTTTGGTCTTGATTGCGAATTTTGATTATGCCGCATGGCATCACGCCGAATTTGGAGCATTTCACTAAAATAAAACTGTCAAGCCAACTTTTGCCTTGATTTGGCTGTAAATGGATGACTGTAAATTCACATTTGAATCATTCACTCGTAAACTAAATGCAGACATGAACAAAGAAGATCGATCATAACTTCAGAGCAGTAATAAAAATTAAGACTCCAAGTTTGGAATGACAGGCTGGCACTTGTCCTTGTGTCCGCGGCTCAAATAACGAGCAGCGCCTCCACAAATCTCAAATCGCACACAAAATTGCAGCGTGCGGCTGCGTGTGTGTTCGTGTTTATGAAATTGATCTGGAGATTTATTTAATTAAAATGTATTTATAAGGCGAGCGCGATTGCCCATGATTGAGCAATTTCTTCGAAAAAGGAGCGGCGGAAACGGCGACCGCGACAAAGATTTATTGTTTAACTCCACGCTGCCAATTTAATAATGAATTAAGATCGTTAAGAACCGGGGCCAAAGGCGATCTTGCCAATTCACAGTTCGCACGCTAATTAAGACGCAATTTTAAGTACTCTGATTAATTTTGCATTTTCAAACTCACGAATTAAAGGCAATAATCATTGCCAAGGCCCGCAGGCAATTTCTGGCGATGATTTCGCGTTTTGCCAATTTACGGCCTGTGACTTTTAATTGCAATTTTTCCGCAACCGCTTGACACCTGAAATCACTTCCTGAAATCAATCTAAAAATATGCTGCTTAAATTTAATGCATGAAAGACTGCGTTACTCGCGCCTAACCTTCAAACAGCAAATTCGCATTCGCAAAGTTTACTCGCACTCGCATGACTTGCTTGACGCTGACGCAGCGCCAGCACGCTTGATTAAAATTCTTTCGTCGTCTTCCATTTGCAGAATATTAATGCACTGCGCAACGCAAATTAGCAACAGCCTTTGTCGGCGAGTCGGGTCTTTACGTAACATTAATTTGTGTGTAGCGATGAGAATAAAAATCCGAGTGTGAGCCAGTAATTATGATTTATAGGACTTTAATCCAACGGTAAATGATTACAGCCTGACGCGTCATTCGGCACGGCTCGTACTCGAATTCTCGAATATGATCTGGTTTCGTTTCTCAGCTCGGTACGGCGCGGCGTGCGGAGCCAGGCAAGGATAATAATTTATGCGAGATCAAAAATCTCGAGATGATTACAGCATTCAGAACTTTTGCAGTGGGAGAACAATAAAAAGATGACTCGAGTCGAGTCGACTCGGTTGTCATTCGCGAATAACGGAAAAGCCACAAATTAAATTAAGCCGAGACTCAGGTTCGAATTGTCAGTCTCACGAAGCGGTGACGACGAAGACGGGAAGATGACAAAAATAGATCACAGCATCTGTCAACACGTGAGTTCGCATTCTCAAAATTAGCGGCAGGCGAGTAATTAAAAATAGTGCGAATTCCATACGGCAACGGCGAAGATGCACGAAATCGTTAACTCATCATTGTTCCATTTTGCTGTTCTTCTGCTTTGAGATGAATGTAAAAGCGAAAGTCGAGTCAGAAGAAGAAGAAAAAGATGTTATTCTTAACGCTCGTGTTATTATTGTCGTGCCATTGTTGTCGTGACCTAATATTTGTACCGCTTAATGAATGGTACGTGAGCCAGCGCTTACGTGACGCTTATCAGCGACAAGCGTCAAAGTCGCGTCGTCGCGTCACATAATCAAAACACCACAACGCCATAGCCGTAATTTGCAGCCCAACTTTGAAATCTTCGTAGATTTGTAAATTGTAATTACGATTTATGGCAATCTTGCGTTCGCCGGCGTTGCCGCAGTAAAATTAAAGATTTCTTATTTCATTTCTCCGTAAATTGCACTTAATTGCAAATGCAATTAAACGCGCAGATGAAATTTTGTGTCATTTTCGTAGAAATTGAGACAAATCGTTTCGTCAGTCAAAATGGAATAGCATAGCGTCTATTTTTAGAATGCGATCAGCAAAATCTTGAATCTTCATCTCGAAGCATATTTTGTAATCTTCTCCCGCAGGACAAGTCAGAAAAGATGATTGACAGCTGGGGCTGCGTTTAACCACAACAACGAAGATGAGCTTTTATGCTTCTTCGCGCTGCATTTGCATTGCGCAACTCGCAATAAACAAAAATTATGAGTGCTTGTTCTCATATTTGAGTTGTCCTCGAGTTGCGTGTGGGAGACAAAAACTCTCAATTGCCGCCGCACTACACTACTTTTGGGCTGCCCGTCAAAGCAGTCATCGCTGCCGTTAAACGCTAATTGCACAATTCACATCGCCTTCGTAATTCGTGAGCCTTGACCACCGTTCCGTTGAGCCGTTCTTCTCGTTCGTTTGGTCGTTTAGCATAAATGACAGTCCAATTAACTGGTTTGAAGCGATGCAATGTTTGGCAGTGGTATGACTTTTACAAGCCTCATTAAATTCGTGAACGACAAGCGCTGAGTTGACTTTACACGGCTTGGCTTGACTTGAAAACAAGAAAAGTGACAGCTAAAAGCTCATTAGCAGGGCAATTAATTCGCCCAAAATGGAATCCGTTTCGTGTGCATGCTGCATCGACCTCCACACGCGATAAACTCATTTTGGGGCTGCCAGCAAGTTATTTTGAGCTGCAAAGCCAAAATTGCTTAAAATCATGCCAAATTTTAAAATTACACTCATCGCGCGAGCAAAAAAATGTTTCCTTCCGCAGCAAAGCGAAAGTCGCAATTTCGCAATTCGCGAAATGCGAAACGCGACATTGCGAATTTATGTCATCTCGAATATGAATCGGAGCAACGCAGGAAAAAGAAAGATGCCACAATTTAATGAAGGTGTTTATGCTAATTTCTTTTCAGCCCAACGCAGCACAGTAGCACAGTAGCACAAATTTGTAATCTGTAATTATTATAATAAGCGACATTTAATCTTGTGCACAAGGATTACAACTTTTCATCTCATTGTTGATTATTGACTGAACGCATCACGTACGATGAACAGTCTACAAACATAAACGCAAACAATTGTGTGAGTTATCGTGCTTTGTGCAACTTTGAGATTATGACGATGAATCGAAACCTGTAATTTTCGAGATCACAGTTACGTTCTCAAGAGATTTCTTCAAATCGCAATCACGCGATTACACTAATTACAATCACTAACGTTTACTCGCTTTGAAGCTGCCATAATTATTTGCTAATTCCTAATTTTCAATTTCAATTGTCCACACGCGCGCGTGAGTTTGTCACGCATTTTGCATTTTTCTATCGCCAAGGCAAGGCACCCAAACGCCAAGCCAGCAATCAGCACATAAAACGCGTCGGCTGTGTCGATGAGATTAATTGGGTGCTTGATGTGGCGCGAGGGTGGCTCGCAGCGCTCCACGACGCTCCACAAGAAGCTGGCATCGTGCCTCCGGTTGATTCCGCTCTCGAGAATCTGCAGAATCTTCCTGTTCAGGGGCTCTTTGAGCGACGAGCCCTTCCTCACGAGCATCGCATACTTGAAATTCACCAGCGACCGGAAGCTGGCGCCCGCAGTGGACTGGTCGAACTCGCAAATTTGAGAAGCGCTAAAATTCTGGAGTTTTGCATTCGTCCAGAAGCCGTGCCTGACTTCGAGAGCCGCGTAAAATCCGTTCGCCGGGCTGGACTTCAGGACTTTCGAAACAAAATCACCGTAACTCCCAAGTCCGAAATCTCTGAGCATTGCGTTGTTCAGCCGATCGCCGAGCGCCGTGTCGAGGGTGAAATCGTGGGGGTCGGAGTGGCTGGGACTGGCAATTAGCTGATAGTCGTAGTCCAGGAGGTCGTGCAGGTGACGGACGGGATCGACGCGCAGGGAAAGCGCGGAGATGATGAGCGCCATGTAAACTGAGAGCATCAGGAAGTTGAGGACGCTCGCCGTTAAAGTCGTCATTTTAACGGACGGGCCATCGCGTTGGCTGCCAATTGAATAGCCTGCAAATGAATAATCGATTGGCGGCAATCAAGAAGAAAACCGACAGAAATCCGACTAAAATCTAGAATCTCTGGCTTACAACCTCCGGTAACCGTCGAAATCATCCACAAAATTAAGCCTCCCGCTGCACTTTCGCCCGAGCCTGAATGCTCCGCCTCCAGCGCTTCCAGCGCCAGACCCCGGGCCAAATAAAGCATGATCGTAATCAACACGCACGCTCCGAGCCAGGCCACCCACAAACTCAGCGTGAACGGGTCCAGGTATATCGAACGATACAGAACGACTGGAGGCTGTTTGAAGATGACGTAATGCCACTGCGTTTGAATCGGATGCAAATACTCGAAAAGGCCGATTCTGAGTATAAAAGGCTCGAACAAGTACATGTGAGTCACGTCGGCCTCCCCACGCATCAGACGCCCTCCTTCCCCCGTAGCCGAATTGTTTCTGCTCTCACTGATTCGCTCCGATACGACCCGGCTGCTTGGTAAGATGCGTAGCGTAAAATTGAGCGTATCTTGAAAATCCCAAAATTGCGGCACGCCCAATCCAAACGCGTGAAATTCGCTGCCGTTAACCGTCAGCGCCGTGAGGGTTCCGAGCTCGGGGGTTGGACGGGTCCAGAATTCTTCCAGCAGGACGACAAGTGGGCGACCGCCAAAATTATGGAGGACAGTGCTAGAATTTTGGACGTCGTGGCGGCTCAAGTACGTCGGCGTCCAAGCCACAAGCAAGAAAATTAAGTATTTGATTTTCAAAGTCATGTTAACGTGATCAAAAGAAAAGGTACACTGAATTTGCAAATTTTCAAGCAGCTCTCGAGCAAAGACGGCAATTTGACGTGAATTGCAATAAACACTGGCGTCTCAAGTGACAATTTCGCTTCGCGAAAGCGCAGTGAAGATGACTCTAATTTCACTAATTTGAGGTTTCCGCAGAAAATCGAAAAGCGAAAGTCTCGGCACTCAATTTTTGCCGAAATTGTCGCGGTGGCTCTTTTATTTATGAAGATAAATGCGAATCGGAGCATCGCGAGGGCATAAAAAAAGATGTCACAATTTAATGAAGGTGCTTCTGCTTATGACTTGCATAAATTATGCTAATTTTCTGCAAACGCACAGTAGCGCAGCACAGCGCTGCTCGCTGCTTTTGTGCTTGACGTTACGGTGACGGGTCACGTAGATAATCTGTAATCACCGTAATTAACGACTTAATCTCGAATAATCGACTCGGCGGGCCAGCCTTGCATTCTTGAAGTACATACACGTGACGTGAATTTGAGATTTGACTCGATTTTTAATGATAAATTGCCACCCAGTAATTTTCGAGATCATAATTACACGTTACGGTTTGTGCCTGTGTTTACTTTCGAGGACGTGAGCGCGAATTCATAAATTGCTTTTGTGTCACTGCCAAATCATGCAATTGCAATTGCGTCCTGGTAATTGCAATTTAAATACTGCCAATTAACTGCAACTGCGGCATATTCGTGCATATTTATTGCATAAACTTTAGGTTATGCAGACGTGCACAAATTCTCAAAATTCATGGCACGGTTCATGGTTTAAAGGTGTTTATTGAAAAATGCCGCCAGGTGTCCAATAATTTCGTCGACCGCCGTGCGGTTCGCTGGATCATCGAATTTCCCGCGAGCCGCACAAAACCCGTGATGCATGTTATCATAACGGTAATGCTCCGCCTTGCCTTGGCCGAGGCGCTCCTCGACTTTGACTTTGAACGGTAGAAAATTGATTTCATCCCCGCTCGGACAGACGATAGCTGGGCACTTGATCTTGTCAGCCTCCTGAATGAGGACTCCTGACGGGTGAATCAGCCCAGCCGCGCTGATGTCGAGAATTTCTATCCCGGCCAGCACGGAAATCTTCCCGCCCCAGCAGAAGCCGAAGATCCCGACGGACGTGATGCCCTCTTTCGTTTTGTACTCGTCGAGAATGTTGTGGATGTCCGTCTTGACGATTGTGTCCCAGCTTCCGTGATACGTCACCCAACTGAACATCAACTGAATACTACAGCGTGAAAAAACGTGCACATTACATGCTTGTTATACAAATTTCGCGCCCGACTTACTTTCGATCTTCGCTCCAGTAATCGCCGCGGTAGAAATCGGGCATGATGACGCGGGCGCCGGAAGCGAGCGCGAGATTGTCGCAAACCTCCTTCGTGTTGGGGTGCAGCCCGAAAATGTCGTACGCACAAATGATGAGTTTTGTGGGCTTCCTGTTCGCGTCGAATGGTGACTCGTAGATTGTCAGGTCGGGTGACCACCTGATTTTGCCCACCACCTCATTGCCCTTTGGCTTGTAGTTGGAGACCACCGAAGGTGCTTTGGTGCAGCACGGCTGTTTTGGTGGCGCCGCGCCAGTTGCCGAGGCTGCGGCTGCGTCGGGGTTCTCGTTGGCCTTGCGGCGTCGTTGCGGCGCTTGCTTGCTCGACATTTTACGCGTGGGTTTTCGTGCTAGTGTGGCGAGACTCTCGAGCTGGACTGTCCTATGGAAATTAGCATGCGGTCTTTTAAAGGCTTTAATATTTCTTTGTTTTTGCGGTTCGCGGCGATTCGTGAATAAACTAGAATTCGAGTCAGCCAACCGCAATCAGCCTGATAATCGGTTTTCGCAAGGCTGCGTGACTCCGCAGAAAACCGAAAAACAATGCTGAGAACTCGAAAATTCGCTGCTAAGCATTTCTCTCATTATTTGGTTCATATATTCAATTAAAGCGCTTATCGTATCAAAATAATTTCTAATTTGCGGTTCAGGCAAGGAAAACTTGCTGAGCCAGACGTTTAATTAACGCTACGTCTGGAGAACTATCGTTCCGTTCCGATTAACGGCTCCAATTTCTAGTCAACGAGGCCAGCATTGTTCGCTTCGCAAGATTTTCTACCAGAAGCACAAAACAAGTGCAGCCCAGCCCAAACAACATGACGTAGAACGCTTCGCACGTATCCGTCAGATTGATGGGGTCGTACACGTACCGCGGCGGGGCGGGGCAGTCGTCGATGACCGTCAGCCGGAAATGAGCCTCGTGTCTCCGATTCAGCCCGTTTTCGGTGATTTGCAAGATTTTTCGGTTCAGGGCTTCTTTCAGCTGCGAGTCTTTTCGCAGGATCATCGCGTGCTTGAATGGACGGAGCGACCGAAAATTGGAGAGGCCACAAATCTGAGAGGTTGTGAAATTCCCGAGCCTGGCATTCATCCAGAACCCATGCATGACTTCGAAGCCCGCGTAACGCGTGCGTGGCGTCTGGGTGTGATTGCCGCCGACGTCTGCACCTGTCAGCACTTTGACGATGGTGTCTTCGTAGCTCCGAAAATTGTGCCTCGTCATGCCGTACAGCCGGTCACCCAGCGCCCTGTCGTACGTGAAGTCCCGAGGGTCGGGGTAGCCAGGTGCCCCAACGGCCTTGTAGCCGTACTGCAGCAGGTCGGACAGCCGCTTTACAGGATCCACACGGAGCGACAGCGTCGAGATGATGAGAGCCGTGTAGACGGAGAGGACGAGAAAGCTGAGAGCACTGGCCGTCAGAGTCACCACTTTCGTCGAGAAACGCGTATCCTCTTCCGATTGTGATTCTGTGATTGGAAAACTCTTTCCTGTAACGGTGGAAATATTCCACAGAGCCATCCTGTAAAGGCGAGCGCCAGCGCCAACCCTGATCTCAACCCCGCCAATTCGCTGGCGCGTGGCGCGTGCGGTTGCGGTGAAAAGAGCCAGAATGATCGCCGTCCACGTGTAAACCAGGGCCACCCACAAAGCCGCCGTGAAGGGGTCCAAGTAAATTGACCTGTATAACAGCACGGGCGGCTGCCTGAAGAAAACGTAGTGCCACTGCGTCCGGACGGGGTGCAAATACGTGAAGTACCCCACACGGAGTATGAACGGTTCGAGGCTGTACGTGTGGGTCACGTCTGCCTCCCCGGATAGGAGCCACTGTCCTTCTTTACCCTCTACCGTCCCGTTCTTCCCTTCTCTGATGGTTTCACTCACCGTCCGACTGCTGACGAGCACGCGCAAGCTGAAGTTCAGCGTGTCCTGAAAATCCCAGAAGGGCGTCACGCCAGGTCCGAGGGCGTGGAACTCACTCCCGTTCACGGTCAGGGCGGTGTGGGTCCCAAATTCCGGGGCGTGCCTAGACCAGAATTCCTGGAGTACTACCTTCAGGGGCTGGCCATAGAAATTATGGGGCACAACGGCCAGAGTCGAATTTTCTGCAAACGTGGCCAAAGCCCCTAAAATGAGAAACGTACACAGAATGCGGCCGTAACCCATCTTGCTTTCATACTGAATATAAAATCTCGATATTCACCGTAAAATTCCAAAATTCCAGAAGCACGTCAAATTCTTGGAGCCGTTCAAGTAAACACTTGAAGTAACAACGAATTGTTACAAAATTGGCAATAATTGGACTTGCTGTCATTCAAATCGCAGCGAATCACGTTGTAAAAGCGTGAGCGATTGAAATTGAGTTGAGACTCAATTCACGCTGGCTGACACGTTTTGATGTTCATTGTTGACACGTAACAAGTCTCATTATTTGCTTTCTATTCGCGTATTAAGGCGCCTTTCATTGCGTAATCGAATTCGCATTTGTTATTCTCGCAAATTCACGGATCGTTTTCGTTTCCTTTCCTGTCCGCTCGTAATTGCCAACAATGACTTGGCAAGCCATATACATGTGCTTTCAATCTTGAATTGTGATTCCGCCCTGAATTCATGCATGTGTTTATCTTGCACATCTGCAAAGCAGAATTATGGGCTAATGAATCTGAATTAGAATAATAAACATGCGCGAACGCGAATTTGGAGTTTTGAAAGTAAATCGTAAAATGCCGCGATGACGGCGCATTTTTGCTGTGCGCGTGTTTCCTTTTATTGCTGCCTTCCTTTGCCTTCACTCGCCTTTTGTCTTTGTCGTCGTGATAATAAAGATTAATTATGAGAGCTATTTATTTATCTCGGCTTGTTATCACTTGCTTGGCCTGAGATAAGGAGTAACAAGGTTACGATTTTTGGCAGGGGAGCAGGTGCGAAATGCAAATTTGCGTAGTAGAATCGTAATTAATTGTTGCTGTGCAGTAAACGAAACAGCCGAGCTGGGATTCATCTGATTTGTCGCACGCTTCAGCGAAGAAAAGCGACGAGATAGACGGATTCTTAACAAAAGACGATCGCATTCTCATGTGAAAAGTCACATTCGATGAGCATCTCAAATCGAGATCACGATTTTGGCGTTCGCTGTTCGTTTGTGTCTAAATTGGCGCATTTCCGTTACAATTCCGATTCTGTTGAACGTATTTCACAATTCGCGTGGGTATCGCCTGCGAATATTTGCGAAGTGCCAATTTGGGAAGCGCAGTCGCAATTGGCAATACGTCCCATTTTGGAATTATTGCTTGTCCTTGAGCCTAATCTCAAGTAACAGTGACATAAACAGCAAATTGCAAAGAATTAAATTCGCGAGTGTAAATTTTGTGACAGAAGATTGCCCTATTTGAAGTCGAATCTTGTTAAACAACTTCATTGGTTTAATTAATTAAATCCCGTAACCGTACCGGATTTTAATTGTATGGATTACAAAACAATGGAACCGTTTGACTTCCTCATTCAAACGGCGTCATTCCACATTGCCTTCTGCCAGTCTTCCCGATTCTAATTAAACAAAAACAAAGCAACACATTAATTGAACTTTGTTACGCTACGAGCTGGACGCTGAACCGTGAAAATTCGAAACAGGTTTTACGTTGTTAAAACACATGTCGAATTACGATTACAAATTACGTGTAAACTTATGCTCATCTTCACAGATGCGAAAACTAAAACGAGATGTAAAAAGACGAGAAACGAGTTTCAATCTACTTTAAATGCATTTCAATGTAATTTCTTTCCAATTGAGATCACTGAAGAATTTTAATTAAAGTCAGATTTGTTGATTGGCACTTTAAATTGGCATTTGCAATGCAATAAATGAAAAACCACTGCTACGAGCAATTTATTCGTCTCCCAATTAATTAATCGCTGACAATGAAAGTTCCGTCCAAACGTAATTGACAATTGTTCACATTTCATCATCTTCATTATTGTGAACTGAGGCTAACGGTTAATGAGATTTTAATTACTTGAATAATTGGTCATCATGGCGCATCGCCGCGCGAAGTTTGCTCGCAGATTATCGATTTGCCCCGCGCCAACTTCGAAATCGGGATTCGCGAGTTTTTATTATTGTTTGACGTTTTGTTTAATGAAAGAAGACGAAACGCGAAAGTGAATGCGAATGTGAAACGCAAAGAAGCCGAGTTACTTGTCAATTTTATGAATGGAGCAAAGATGAAGAAGTCTCGCATCGTCTTTCCGAAAGCAATGCAATGAATGGCAAATGGCGGTCACGTAAATAAAAAACAAATCATTATTGCATCACAAAAAATTAATCGAATTATTTATTACTTTGCCACCAGCTTGCGATGTCTTAGTATAAATTATGTTAATTACAATAACTCCTGACACAATTCGACAATATTCGTTCGTTCGAATGCACAATTTAGAGTAGCAAAATAATTAACCTACCTCGCAATTGGCAATTTGCAGCGAGTTTCGCGTTTCGAGAAATCTCAATAATTAGCGATTATGCGACCCAAATCATTAAGAAATCAGGAATTTTCTGTTTCAGCCTGCAAAAATTGCAATTTGCAAATTTTCAAGTCCAATCTGACTTTAGTCGAGTCGCAATAAGTCGAGTGCTTTTATCTTGTAAATCTGCAAGGTGAAAGGCGACGATAAGCTTACGCAGAATTTGGAGTTTTGAAAGTAAATCTTTGACTTGGCTGGCTGCTAATGCGATGACAGTGCGAAATTCCGAAATTCGCGAGTGGTGACTCTCAAGTGTTACCTGAACTCAGTGATCAGCATTAGCTGTGGGCTGGTACGAAGGTCGCCTGAATCATGAAACACGCGTATAATTCGCAATTGCCACCGAGCCGCGGCCGAGATGTGAGAATGAAGCCATTTGTCTTTGCAAATTGAACTCTGTCTTCTTAACAGTACGAACGACGAAAAGCGAATTACGAATTGGGAATCACTTCCTTGTTGCATCGCTCACTGTGCAAACTCATAAAATGGGACATTAATTGGATTCTTGTCTGCATCTGAAATTCTGCGTGTAATTCGAAACTTGTTTTGTTGCTTTACTGCTAATCAGCATGAACACCTCTGAAAAGGGATTAAAACGAGTTTTGTGATGCCAAAGATGCGAATGTGAATGTGAATCTTTTCGCTCCATTTCACGAGCATTCTTCTCTGAACGCATCTGTATGCAAATATTTATCAACAAAGGTTCAAAGAAAGAAATTCAAATTGGAGAAATTACGAGCCCGAGTACGAATAAGAACTGAACTTGGCATTGAATCACAATCGCAATTTTTGCCGTTGAAATTCGCAATCGCAAAACAAAGAAATCTGCGTGATTCGTGATTTATGAATGCAAACACAAAGTAGAAAGCGGCTTGCAATTAATTCAGAATGTAGCTCATAAATTACGAATTGAAGATGCGTTTGTCAACATGCAAAAATTTGCATGTGGATAAGGAAATCGAGGACTGCGCGTGCAATTCATATTTTTCGCAAATAGCAAACGGCAAATGGCAAATTCATGTCAAGGCTCCGTCTGGCTCTGGTCTCTGGTAGGTTTTAATTGCAAGCGAAAGTTTTTCTTCTGCCTGATTGCGAATGAAGTGTCATAATCTAGAATAGAATTAATTAGCTCGACATCTGCTGATCTGCTGCATCGCATTGACAATTTGGCATGGCTGACGAATTAAGAGTACAGTTCACTAATTTGGATCATTCTGTGTTTTGCAGGCAGTGGACGAACAACGTCGGAAAGATGAGGATCTTCAACCGGCGCAGAAACGGTTCCCTCGAGTTCGAAGACCCGCAGCTCGTCGGAATCACAAAATTCAGCTCGTTTGGAGCCGAATCAGTCGACGACGTCGATTTCGACATCGGCGCTTGTATTGAAAATCCGCAGCACTCCGCGTGGAATCGCCAACGCCATGAAAATGCAAGCAGAAGCTCTATTGGAACCTGGAATCGGAACCCCGTCCGGTCGAAGAACAGCACGAACAGCAAGGGTTTCGACGATTTTTGCACTTCGTCTTCAATGTCCACGTCTTCGGAGGATCTTTCGATGAGCGCTAGCGCCAGTATCAGCCGATTCAACGGAGTTCCCCGTCGATCTTCTCTGTTGCTAGGATTCGCCACGACGCGCAGGAATTCTTTGAACTTTATACCCGAAGGGGAAAAGAACACGAATGCTACCGATTCTGATTCGAAGCCACACAAAACGGGGGCGACCCTCGTCAGAAAACTGAGCCGTGTGGAGTCACTCCGGAATTTGCTTCGCCCGAATCTGCGCAAGCAAAAAGAAAAGCAGGAAGATGGGCGCCTGCCGCTTCGCTTCGAAAACAACAGCAACCTTGGGGAACCGACTTCGTCCGAAACCCACGCCGCTTCCTTCTTGTCGAAAACAACGAGCTGTGACAACCTTTCGTCCATGTCCCTTCTCGACCACCACCTGAAGGACCTGCACACGTACCTGATGACTCCACGCCAGCGCTTCGCAGCCTCGACCACGCACCTCCCTTCGGCGTGCAGCAGCGGCGGGTCGTCGGAACGGTCGAACGCGGACCCGCATCTTTCAGCGTCAGTGTCGAACGTCCAAAAATCGGTCACCATCACTCCCATCGTCAAGCGTCCTTCTTTCCCTTACAATTACATAATCAGGAGCAAACTGAGTTCGTTGTCAGAGTCGGTGGCAGAAGAAAACGGGGCCGAAATAGAAAGCCGATCAATTTACGTCAAACCCGAACCGCACCGAAGTTTTTCAGAAACCCGCCAGCGAAGCTGCAGCATCGGCGACATTCTCCACCAGCTGAGCTCCACGACGGAGGCCCAAGAAGACGAAGAGGATGATGAAGATCCGTCCTCCAACGTAAGTACGAGCAGCAGTCAGTCTAGTCAAGGCACGAGCACGAATACAGATCGCAGGAGGAGCCGTAAATCTGGGCTGGGGTCAAGGAATTCGTCGGAGATCGAAGAGAGCGGCTACGAGAGCGATTCGGGAAGGCATGGTGATTCGTCGCCTGCTCCATTTGTCGAGGTGCCTTTGGGTGCCGATCCTGTCACTATGCAATGCGAAAACGAACCCCAGCCCTCATCAATCGTCTCAACTTCACTTTGCATGTATAAAACCGCCATCGTCGTGAATGAAGAACAGAGCCCTGCGCCAGCACCACTAAAAAGCAGCCTGATTCCCGTCCCGTCAGGCGTGGCCACGGCCACCACCGCCTTGGAATCCACTCCAGACAGCCAATCGACTCCCCCCACAGTTGCAGCTCCCTCAGTCCGTCTCAGGAACAAAATTCGGGACCGGCGTCCGACTTCCAGCAGGTCGAAGGCAACGAACGTGACTGACGTGACTCCCTCGGCGGCGGCGCCCGCGCCCTCCGGCTCCCTGAAATCACTCTGCATCTTTACAATCAGCTTCGTCAAGGGCGAGAATCGGAAGAGCCTCGGCTTTACATTCGTTGGTGGGGCAGATTCGTCCTCAGCGCAGACGTCGACGTCCAGCGCGAGGAGCGCCACCGGCGGAGGAGGCCAGCCTGGAGTCTTCGTCAAGCGCATATTTGACTACGGTCAGGCGGCGGAGGACGGAACTCTAGCCGAAGGTAAGTTCTATCTCTGCAAAGTGTGGATCAACAGAGCACTTGAAAAGCGTTGGCGTTGTTTTTGTCAGTAATTAATTTTGCATGTTCTCATTTCAGGTGACGAAATACTATCAATCAACGGGCAGCCATTGACGCAGTACACGCACGCGCAGGTGCTCGGGATTTTCAAGACCATCAAATGTGGGACGATTACGCTGCAAGTGGCAAGAAGGGAAATCGTACCGCCGACGTCATGCAAGAAGACGCAGACGGCGAAAATCCCGAAACCGCCTCGACCGAGCCTCAGCCTCGCCGCAGCAAAATCTAAATCATGCTATCAATTAAACTTAGCTTAAATGAAGCTTAACTATCAGAGTGAATTTTATTAAATTGCGTGCTTGTCGAAATTACAGTTATCACATTTATTTAAACTCTAGAACTCGACTCAGGCTTTACTCTCAGGCTGATTGGAGCCGGGGTTGGGGCTTGCGGAGTGTGTCCAGCTAAACCCTGCATTTCTGCAAGTTCTATGTTTGTAAATATTTGAGATTATGAAATGGAACTTAAGTTTGCGTTGCGGCTTTGACCGAGAATTTGTTTTGCGCAGGGCGTTTTGTGGCGTGGGTTTTTTTTTGTTTTCGAGTGGAAGTTTAATTGAGTCTGCGTCTGGTTTTTTGTCTAGAGGGCGTGCAATTGATTTGCTCCTGCCAATTAACTGAATAAAAAACTCGGTTAAAGTTAATTGCGACCGTTAGCATTCCTGGTCACTGATTTGGGTGCATCTTGGCCCCTGGTCCTTCATTGTTTCTTGTAACTTGGACTTTGTGATCGCGCCGTGGCGAAACCTGTGCTCATCGAAGGAGCCGTTATTGGAACCCAAATGTTCGGAGCGGTGCTCGGGAAGTTTTCAAGCACGAAAGAACCAGCATTGTAAAATTTCGATAAGGCTTTTTGGTTTCAGACTGCCTTGCCCACCACCTTATCCTTGCTCTTGCCCATGCCAGAGTTGTCATCAAAAAAATTATTCGGAGGACACACCTACACGTCGAGCTCGATAAATGATGCAGCCTTCAAGTAGTAGGAATCATCACGTCTGGAATATGTATCACGCAACTTGTCGCATAAACCAGTGATAGTCAGCCCATTTTGTGTTTTTGAGTCCAGCGCTCAACTCAGTACGTACGGTGCAAGTTGTTCGTTGCTGCTTGTTCGCAAAATAGTGGCCAATTTAATGCCCCTGAAACTTCACAAAAGAAGCTGTCTGATTTTTGGTGGTGAAAACTGGCCATGAGATATTTATGGTATAATTTATAATTCAAACCACACACAAGCAATAGGCAATTCCAAGAAGGTCACATTTGAAATCAAATATTTACACCATGTGCTATGCTCGGCTCATGGTGTGAATGATGAAAATTAATGGGATCTGGCTGAAACCCATGCAAGCCAGGCTGCGGGAATTTTCCAACCTCATGCATCTTAATAAAATTCTCCAGAAATTTTCCATCTGAACCGATATTTGATTTTATTGCGGCTGTCGCAATGCGGCAATTTCAGTCTTATTATAACATCTCCAAGAGATACACAAACAATGCTCCTCGAACCGGCCACCCTCAGGCTCATTGTCCACGGTCTTCATGGCCCACACAAACTGGGCCTGTTTCCGCTTCTTATTCAAGCCCGAAATCGGCGAGTAGTGTGCGACGAATCCCAACACTTTTACTGGGTTGCTAGATTCCAGATCATCGCCTCGTTCGTGATGCAATGTTTCCTGCTCGGATTCAGCTTCATCTCATGGTACTTGTACAAGGATGGTGTCATACCTGTGGCGGTCAACCTCTACATTCAGCTCGCAAATCCATTCCACATGATCGCCATGCTGTACGACTACCTCTTCATTTGGAACGTAGCCCGATCCAGAATCCTTGTGGGGTTGGGAAACTCGATGATGCGTGTCTGCGACCGACTAAGCGGCGAGCCCCCGTTTGAAGACAGATGGACCCGTGAAGAGAAACGCGTGGATGCCGAGTACGAACAGAGACTGCGGGCCGTCCTACGACTGGAGTACGTGCTGGCCCGTTTGTTCATTCCTGTGTCGTTCACAGCAGCGGCGTTTTTGTACCTGGAAAGCATCGCACGGATTATTCGAGAGGCAGTGCGCCCTGTGGAGTTCATCCTCGGCACTCAAGCTCCATTCTGGCTGTTAGTCGTCGCTTTAATATGTGTCCTCATAGGTTTCACTTACATGTCCATTCTCCTCTGTGCTCGGGTGCACATGTTGATTGGGTTCCTGACTATCGCTGGCTGGTACCTCTACTACATGTTTGGAACAAAGCTCCGGTCTCCTTCTCTGGGGCACCCGAAACTGACCCTGGACCTGCTCCGGCTGTACACCATCATGCGCCTTATGATCGAGTCATTTGTGGGATGGGCGTCCACGTTGCTCAGCGCGCTGGCTGTCGGGACGCTCATCTTCTGCTCAGTGACTTTCTTCTTTGCGCTCAGCTACGACGGTCCACTCTTCGTGCGGATTCTCATCATCGGCGTTTTCGTCACGACAGCAGTTTTCACGTCGTTGGGTCTCCGGATTGCGGGGATTATCGTACGGGAGACAATGAACGTACTGGTGCACTGGAGGACCACCCGGGGCGGGTGTGGGGCGAAGGAGGGAGAGTGGCACCAGATGAGTAGGGTCCAGTGGGAGGTTGGCCGGCGGGCGTTACGGTTGGCTCAACCCGTCCAGGTGAAGCTGTTTGTGTACACGCTTGACGAGAGAACGGTGTTACTTTTCTGGGACGTGGTGGTGAACAACGCGATTGAGCTCTTACTCCTTTTCCCCGGTAATTAAAGTTCCACAGCAGAAAAAAGTCAGCATTTATTTGGGATCGAACTGTTTAAGCACCAATTTATTGCCACACGCCTTCAGTGTGCTTATACAGTTGGAAACGTTCTCAAATATCTTAGCGGATATTCTGACAAGAATGTGAATCAAATGTGCTGCAATATAATTTATTTCAAACACTAATTTCGAAGTTCAGGATTACCGTGCTTCAGGACGGGCTGGAGCCGAATCCTGAACCTCACCCGCCGTAGTGTCGTCCACTGCATCTTCAACATCTTCATTGTCAGTGGCTCCTTCTACATCTTGAGTAGTTCCATTGTCCTCGTCCGCAGCTACATCTTGAATAGCTCCAACATCTGCCCCTGCATCTTCACCAACCGCATCTGCGCCAGTTTCAGCTTCAATTTGACTGTCTAGTGTCAGCTTCTTTTGAAGCACGTGCACACGTGCAGTGGACCTTCTATGACAAAAAAATATTCTACCCCTTAAAAAAGAGTATTTCTAGGATTTAATTGTTTATTCACTCATTTATTCATTCAGTTAATAAAACCGACATTTCACAGATTCCGTTGATAAAAATCAGGACTAATTACTTCAGGACATTTTACAAATGCAATGACTCGTATACTTTCTGCCTTGTTCCTAAAACTCCCACGTGCTCATACATGATCAAAGTCAAGCACATAACCACCTGAAATGGCTGCCTCACCATTGTATGTGTTACAATTTCGTGACTGGTACACAAATGTTATAACTGTACGGTTCGTGGACTTGGGGTGAGCCAATGTCCTTGCTCATGTCCGCTTTGCTCAGGTCAAAACAATTTGTACTCAGTTGAATTGGTCACTTTTTTCCCAGACATGCCAAGATGTGAAAAAAGATCCACTCCACTTTGTAACTGGAGCTGGTCACGAAATGTCGGTCCTGTGAGAACAGTGAGGTCAGAGCCACGCCGTTCGTTGCCGTTGCTATGGTAACCGGTACATGTATGTATGTATTTGTATACTATGTGCTTACGTTGTGTACTGCAAGAGTATGCGACCTTTGCGGAGTCGTTTCGTCCGGGTAAGTGGTATATTGCTGAAGAGGCTAAAGTGCACTTGAGCTAGTGCTTTCGTGAAAATTCCATGCTTGGCTATTTGATAACAGATTCGGCGGTGGAAACAAACTTCCTGGGTGGTACACGGAAATCGCTCAGATGCACGATTGGATTGTAGCGAACGCAGTATCGACCCGTTAACATGAACAGGAGCCCCTCTCAGATTGATTTAACGTTTATTGAGTTGTCTAGTATTTAACATGATGAAAATGTACAACATATTAGATTTGAAATAAAATGCTCTCCGCTTGCTGCAAAATATTTTATTGGTGATTTCGCTGCCCAAGCGCAGGGAAAAGTAAATTATTAAGCTTGCTGATCAGTTCGAAATTGGCGCACGTTATCCTTGGCTTCTCGTCCACAACCACAGTATTCGCATTCATATTCATATTCGTATTAATTTCAGAGCTCTTTTTCCTCGATAATTGTATTACTGGGAAATGAGTCGCCCATGCAAGGCTGAAATTGCATGAACTTCTTTGTATTTGGGTAATTACCAATTGCCAATTTTGGTCCGTCTCCGTATGTAGACAGTTGACTCGTTAGGCTACCATATTTTTCAGAAGGTCCGGAAGGTCACCTTGCTGCATTATTTAGTTCAGTTAAGTCACATCAACAGAGAGGACGATTCGGCGCCATGTTCAGCATTCGCAATGAAAGTTCAAACGCTTTAAACCCACGAATGAAGCGGAAGGGAACCCGGCTGATCTCGCCAAGTGTGCTGTTCATCATTCGAGGCGTGCTCCGAGCGGGTCGCATGCCCTTTGGAATTCTGCCAACAAAATGGAACGCAGAGCTGGGTTTATTTGAGACGGATCACGGCAACCTTCTTAAAACTGCACGTGCCGCACATTTGTTGACTCGAGAAGCCGGGATCGCTGTCGCCATCACCTACGCGTGGTATTTCAGGGCACACCTCGACCTGGAAGAAAACCGCCTGAATTTCTGTGTGCTGTGGATATTTTTCGTGATAGCCACCATAACAACGGCATGTCAAAAGATATACATCAGAAGCTCGTCATTCTATGCAACTGCTTTCAACTGGGTTCAAAGTATCAATGCCCGAAGCAGGGGCCGGACTGAAGCAGCTTCGTTGTGGCTGAAATTTCGTGTAGCTTTATGGTTGTGCTACATGCTCTTCTTGATTGTGGCCACCCCCATTCTATTCTTCTGCCTGTGGCTCCTCGACGTTCACCTTGTCTCATCGCTTGTCTCATCCACTGCGCCACTGTTTCAGGTCTCAGAGTTGATGATGACTGCACTAATTTCGGCCGCCATAGCGGGCATATGCGTAGCAGAAGCCATTGTGTGGACGAGCTATGTTCTAGTCTGCCTGCTGATAGTGAGTTTGCTAAGGTTTTGCTTGGAAAACTACAAAGAAATGTAAGTTTTGCGACGAGGTGCAGGGTGAACGTGCACATAAAGAATTTAAACTGGCATTTGCACTGCGCAGGAATCCAGAGATCAACAGTACCTCATACCACTCATTTTTCATACAACGTAAGCTCTTGTTCCAGCTGTGCAACGATGAGGTGAACTCCACAAAGCAGAATCTCGCAGTACACTCTTGCATGCACGTGATGATAATTGTACAATCCTTCTTTATGGTGCGTCTCCTCAAATCTTCAGAAGGTGGTCTCGTGAAGGTCGGAATTCTGCTTCTTCTCCTCGTAATCACATTTGCCACTTTCTACGGGCTTGTGAAGCTTGCTGCGTTCAGTAAGTCGATGGCGGATGAGTCCAGAGTCTTCATACATTCACTAGAACCGAACAAAACTGACGATAGACCCTTGGCTAAAGCACGTATTCGTTCCTATCGCCCCTTTGTCTTTTCCCTTGCTTGTGGTTTGCCCCTGGATAAAGCCACCCTTGCCTCGATTATGCATGAGTTCACATTAAATGGTCTGATGACACTGCTTCTAAGCTACGACTGAATCTGTCATGTCATCAACTGGAGAAAGACGAAAGAATTGTACGCGTTAGTTTGCCTGCACTAGTTAAACCGAACGTTAAGTTAAGGTTGCATATGAATCACGTCAAGTAGCACGAACAAATAATTAATATTGTGTAAATGAATTCAACGAATCTATTTTTAACAAAATTAATCAAAAGTATTAACCGCTATTCTTAGCCAAGAAGTCTAAATCATCACTTAGGAATTTAAGGCGCGCTATCACGACCCGCCCAGCATTTTCCCGGCGTCCACCGTCAGCACTCGACTTGCTGCGTCAGGCTGTGGGATGGAGGAGAAGAAAATGTTCGTGCCGGGATCGGCGGTGACCTGCTGGCGGAACCCGGGCACGTTGGACGTCAGATCTCGCATGGATTGGGAGGAGCCACTCCTGCAATTAAATCAAATTGCACAATTAAATCTTGTCTCGAAACTGAGTTGGATGTGAAATTTATTATTGTCACCTCACTTGAGTTTTGACTAAGAATTCGTTGACAATAAATCAACCTCAAGTTTTGACCAACTGACCGAGTTAACACTTCAATGGATGCGTGCAAGTACCAAATTTATTAAGCTGATTAGTGTCAAGTAGTTTTTTTTTGCAGAGTCGCACATTTAGATGATTTTGATTTTGTCTTCAAATATCTTACCGTAATTTGAACCCTGCCTCAATTTTTGTGTCGAAATTGCTGAAGATTATTCATGGCTTCCTGGCCGCACCCACGCACAATTGATTCCCCGTGTAAGAATATAAATAGTCAATGTCATTCACTCCAGCCTGGACATAGGTTGAATTTCCATTGAAATTCGGGTCGGAGAAAAAAGTCCAGCAGCTTCGACCGGAATTTACGCACGGCTTGGGTGCGAACGGGAGGTAAGCACGAGCCAAACCTGAGACGAAATACTCCTCGCCACCCAGGTATGTGTCCTCATGAAGGCTAATGGCTGGCACCTGCGGATCAGCAGCAGCGGAATATCTGAGAGAGTTCCTGGTTTAAATGATGGTGCTGTGGAAACAACCAAAGTCTGGTATCCTGTAGATGTACATTGTCACGTCTCCTTGAAAATTAGCACCTGAGAAAGGCGTCCATGCCAATAGAAGCGACCAAACTGATGAACATAACAGTCGTGTTGCTTGATAGTTGTCGAATCATTTCTCACAAATTCACGAACGAATGGGCTGAATAAATGTCGACCTTGTGGAAAGGACTAACTGTTCTCTCTGAAATCATTGTTTTACTATCTCAATACTGAATATAAATTGGACTCAAAACTTGACTGTTTATCAACAAGGTTTTGACACTTATCGTATTTCGTGTTCTACAATTGCTGACGTTCGATTTTTGTGAACCTCATAAACGCGACGATCAGTTTCGGTTTCTACTCAAGTGCTCAATACTCGTGAGAAAATGGAGCTGCTTGTCATACCGCTGACTTTCTCGATCTTCGGCTTAGGTTTGGCTGAAACTGCGAGTGCAAACTTCTTGGAACTGGGGCGGCTCCGCCAAACGGCCTACTACCTGAGCCCGTACGCCGCTCCGCATGCCGTCGCCATGCACGAGTGTCAGTCAGTCTTCGGCGGCCGCCTACTGACAATTCTTACCAGCGAGCAAGACGAACGAGTCACAGAGCTCCTGCGGGACGCAGGCATTGCGGCTCCCGACCGCGTGTGGACGTCAGGTAAGTTCCAGTACGATTCACTCGCTTGGGAGTGGACGACCATCGCACGCCCCTTCGACTACGCAAACTGGGGCGGGTGGAATCCTGGCACTGACGGCTACTGCTGCGCAAAGATTGGCGATCCCGACAACAGATGGCGAAGCAACGCGTGCACGGAGGAGCATCACTTTGTGTGCGAGATTGTAATTAATTAATTGTCCGTGTCCTTGTCGCCCGTCAATGTCAGACTTGAGACTTACACTTCAGCTTTGCTGAATTTACTGGAAATTATTAAACAATGGCAACAGCTTGAATATTCATTTTGGTCGACTGACCAATTTAAAAACTTCAACTGCAACTAACATTTTATAAAAAAAAAGTATATCCTCAGCACTCCCAAAGCTAATATTCACGCTAGCAACGAAAGCGACCAGCCAATCATGTTGCGACTTCTGAGCTTCGTCCTCGTATTTATTCAAAAAGCTCGCAAACCGCAAACCACGGCGGGCCGAGTCGCCAAGCACCGACATGCGACGCCATCTACAAACTACATGGTGACTTCGCAAATAAAGAAATGCGGATTGACGCATGCGCGAGAGACCCAGCCGTAGCTGGAGGATTCACCGAGGAGATCGACGCAGGAGTCCGTCATTGAGGCCGGCTCGGAGGGGCGCCAGTTTGTGTAGTTGATTGGGCGTAGCGTCGTGGTCCATTCCCAAGTAGAATTGTCGCCGTTGTAACGACCCGCCGTGTGAACTTGTTCACGTCCTATGTCGCCGTAGACATAGTATGAATTCAAAAACTAGCGTCTAAATCGTCTCGTATAAAATCAAGGGTGCCTTACCGTATCCGAGGATTTGCAACCTTGTCCGGATGTAGTCGTCCTGTTCTGGGAGCAGAATGGTCACAAGCCGGCCGAGGAAGACGGAGCGGCACTCCAGGAGGGCTCCATTCTGGTCCAGCTGCAAAAGAGGAGATCCCACTGATGATGTGCTAATAACTAAATTTAGATCTAAGTAAACGCCGGTGTACTTACGGCATAGTCACTGATGTAGAAAGCAACCTGCTGCGTGCCCGAACCAGCACCCTCCGCTGAAGCTGGGAAGGAACCGAGCGTCTTGAACCCTCGTCCAAGCACTCTAGCGCTGAAAAAGGGGGCGGCAACGCATAAGGCGAATGCGAGCCTGAGCGGGAAATTTATACCAGGATTCATTTTTCTTGCTTGTGGCTCTGACTCTAATTTGGCACGATGAAGAAGGAAGCTCAAACTGAACTGCGATTGACCGGTTGACGGGTTGAATTGCTAATTGCGGAATTCAAGCCAATGAGCAATGAAGCAATGACAACTCAACATTTCAAGTCAGCTAAGTCATGACACTGACACGAATAGATTGCACGAAACCTAATTCTCATCGTCTATTTAAATTGGGCACGCAAGGGCGAATTCTGCAGTAGCCTTCAAAGCACGATTAAAAAACACGACTCGAACATGCTGATTAAATAATCTACATGATTTTCTTCACGTTGGCGTTCGCCGCCGGTTGCATTGGGGCGGCGTCAGCGCAGGGGATGGCGGTTTTCCCCGGCGACGACTGCGACCCAATCAATCGAGATTGCAACGGGGTGCCAAACACCGAATGCGGGGTCAAACGGAGACGGGACTTTCTCCTGCAAGTGCAACGCGGGCTGGGTGACCAACTGCCGTTGTATCCGCCAGCCAGCCAAGCCAGGCGACGCCTGCGAGCCGACCACGGCGCCGTGCACGGAAAACCCGCGCTGTAGAATACTTTCTGCGATTCGGCCACGTTCACGTGCGTCTGCACGGATGAATTCGAGGCCGACCCGGGCGCGGGGTGATCGCGTAGTCATCGATCCACCCGAACCATAGCATGGACTGACGACCACCTGCACACCATCTGCGGACGGGGCACTTCTGTATATGCCACGGCGACAGTAGCGGCTACGCAGATCACGTCACTCACGAACTCGACGGGCGGTGCCAGACGACCAGGTGACGCCCTGTGATGAAATTGCAAACGCCACCTGCGTGGGGGCCGAAGTAACATCTTCGCAATTTCAAGGTTTCAGCACTGACAAGATCAGCCTTCAAATTTGGTCACAAAAGAGTCTTGCATGCAATTCACAGGGGAATGAAATGTCGGGCTCGTGGCTAATAAAAATGGAAATTGGTTTGGCTTTACTTATCCTCAAGCGGCGTCCGTCCAGAACAATAATCCGCCTGAGAAATCCAAAATTCGAAATGTCATGTGCCATACAAATATTTGCTTGCAAGTAATTTACATAAAAGATGAGGAAAAGTCAAATAAGGTTTAAAATTGTGGAAGCAGCTCACAAGAACCCCAAAATGGAGGAGGTGTACTCATATTCACCAATTGCGCTTTAGAAACTTGTCACGTTGCGGATTAGAGTACTCGTGTCCTAGGATGTCAAAAATGTCTCGAGTTCAAGTCATAGTGCGTAGTAGTGCCGGGCCACGTGTACCTATCAAAATTTACACAAAGCTCAAAACAAATTACGCCAGACGCACACGTCCCAAAAATTACTAAACTCTCGTTTATTTTTTCGTTTGCACTAAAGTAATGATTGCATTATGTTAAATTGCGCTATAAATTAAGTAATATTTATGGCGTATATCAGTCTATCTCAAGTATTCAAGTATAAACGAAGGCATAGGCGTATTGGCGTATTACGTGGAATGGTATTGGAAGACGATAATTCGAAGTTGGCTGAGGCAAAATGGCAAAAGGCGGCTTGAATTTTGAGTTTTTGTGGGCTGGATACTGCGTTACTGAATTCCATACTGCATCAGCTCCTCAGCAACCCGCTGGAGGTACGTCGGGTCGGGGTAGCCGTGCGTCCCGCCAGCCAGCGCCGTCTTGTGATGTATATTCCAGACGAGCACGTTCTTCGCGCCGGTCGTCATGCTCGTGCCGATCGTGAAGCAGAGTCGCCGGTCCCACGCGGTGCGGAGGAGGGCGAGGATGCGCTGTCCCTCGGTGTTGTCGGGCAGGTAGGCGGTGCGGTCGAGGGTGTAGCGCCCTGAGTGCACGTAGTAGCGAATGGAGAGCGACCCGCAGGTCGGGTAGCCGGCTGCCCGAGTCGGCAGCTTAAGGACAGTCATGGAGCCGTCGGGGCAGCTCCCAATTTGGATCCCAGCGCAGGCTTGGCAGAAAGGGCACTTTATGAACGTGTGCGACTGCCCAGACATAGTCGTCCCGGAACTCTGCATTTGAGCGTGGCAGGCGGTGCAGATTTTGTGGGCGCAGGGGAGTGTCTGGAGGGCAAGCGGCAAAGGCAAAAATTCAAATTTTAAATTCCCACCAAGACCATACAACGGCTAAGTCCGCAAGAAATTTTGTTCATGCCGAATACCTGCCAGTCGGCCGCTCCTTCCGGGCCAAGCGAGTACTCCACGAAGCAGATGGGACATTCTTCCTCCGTTGGGGGCGGAGTTGGTGGTGGTTGAGTCACCGCGTTCTCCTCCTCCTCCGCGTCCATTTCTTCATTCTCGTTTACAGCGCCCGTTGATTTGTCTCTGCCCTCGCCGTCGCCAGCACCAGCGATGTCACCTTCCTCGTCTCCAGCCGCATTCATGCTCATGTCCTTCGGCGAAACGTCGTAGTCTTTCAGAAGAGAGTCGAGCCACTCCATCGCGCCGTCGGCTGAGTGGGCAAAAATCAGTCGTCAGTGAGTGTGGATACGAAACGTAGGGCTTATCTCGACTGAAAATTAAGCCTACGCCTTTTACTTACCCGCCACGCTTGCTGTCGCTGTCACAGTCGCTTTTGAGGAGCTTGCCCCTTGCCCTCCACCTCCACAGCAATTCTGAGGAACGGCAACGGTAACGGTACTGAGGCTGCCCAGCCGAGGGAGCTTGCAGTGCAGAGCTGGGGTGGTCTCCTGCTCCTCGTCGGTGTCCGTCAAGTCAATTGTATCGTAGAGGGAAAATATTTTTGGGGTCGGACTTGTCAGACTCGAGCCCGAGCTTGAAGTGGATGTGGATGGAATTGCTAGCGCCGCCACCGCCGCCATGGCGGCGATCGCAGAAGCGGACGTGCCTGGAGTCGGACCGGCCGCCGTCGCCTGAGTATTGAGTGCCCTCGGGCCTGAGCCTGCGGCCTCCTCCAGCAGGTAGTCGATTGTCGTCTCGAGGTTGCCGCCGAACTGCTCCAGGAGGTCCTTATTTTTGTCGTCGTCCAAGAACCCGAGTTCCGTGAGCTGGCTGAGCTTAACGGCCAACGATTCTTCTTCATCGAGCTCCTGGGCCGTCTTCAGATTCGTCATCGCCGACTGCTGTGCTCCAGTCGCGGTCGTGGCTGCGTTACGCCGCACTGCTGATGAGCCTGCTTCGTCGTCTTCCGTTTCCATTCCAACGTCGTCAGCATCAGCCGCCATGGCCGAAAATATTTTCCGAGCGTAAAACGGACTTTGCGTCTGGGCCGTCGCTGCTGAGCCGACGCCTACACCCCATGCGAAGGAAGGCAAGCGCTGGCGGGCCTCGACGTGCTCTCCGTAGGTAGGTGTCTGATTCCAGGCGGGCACCGTCGGCGTGGCCTGCCCCCATTTATTATACGAGATCGTGTACAGTGGGCAGCACTGCGCCCGGTTGAAGACGACATACTCGTTGTGCACGGCGGTCGGGCACCCTACGACTGAGTCGAAAAACAGGTCTTGATGGTTCCTCTTCTGAGTCACGACCTTCTCCGGTTCGCGAACAGCACCGCCGCTTCCCCCAGGAATCGCGAGACAGTCGCCCAGCATGACGGCGAAGACAATGAGCACACCGTTCGTGTCGTATTGCATGGCTTTCTGCGGCTCGTCAGAAAAGTAGATTCCACGCCCCATCAGGCCGCCTGTATTTCCCAGCCGCTCATCGAGTCCTTGGCTCAGAATCGTGTCGACGGAGCCGTGGCCACGGGAGCCATGGAACAGTAGCACGACGTTGTCGCAGTACGGGCTCCCGTTCAGGTGACCCTTGTCGAAATTGATGGACACGTGCGCCCTCTGCGCGACTTCGGCCTCGTTGAGCCCCAGCGACGCAAGGAGAATAAGGTCATCAGACTTTGACGTGAGCAGATCGGCGCGGGTACGGGTAAAACGCTTCCAGAGTTCGGGGTTCACGACCCGCTCCACGTCGCCCATCGTGGGCCCAAACATCTGCGAGAGGGTGGCGTACTCGGCGGACGTTTTGACGACGGGAAACTTCAGAAATGGACTCGTGACTTGGGCGGTGGCTTGAAGAAGCGATTGAGCCCAGTTTGGCGGGCAAGGAGCTTTGGCCAAGGTGGGAGGAAGAAGCGAGGCGGGCGGTGGTTGGGCGGCAGAGTGTCCAAAGAGAGTGTGAACGGAAGGTGGCCTCGACCAAGGATGCGAATGTTGCACTAATCGATGTCTTTGCATCGCAGGACGACTTAAGTTACGACTACTTAATCCGAGTAATGGCCCTAATGGCCCGAGAGGTGCAGCGGCAGGAACATTTGAAGACACATGAGCAGGCGGAGGCTGAGAACCCCCGCCCTGCAGACCGGCGGCTGCGGCTGGTGCGGCCGCCGTGGATGAAGTCAGTGTTGGTGTTGGCATCAAGGCAGCAGTTTTTCTCGGTCGACCGACCCCGCCCCGACCGCGTCCTCTCCCTCTTCCACGGATGGCCGTCTGCGGGGGCATCGTCGGCGTAGGCGCTGCTGACTGTGGCTGTGGCGGGACCGACGCGACTGGGGCTGTATTTGGCGCCTGCCCCCCATTGATGTTTGAAGCTGCGGCTTGCGTCGTTTGATTCTGAGAGCCGCTCGGATAGGACAGGTAACCTGACCCGCCCATTGGAGCCGGAGCAGACGTCGACGGAGTTGGAGGATAAGCAGGATGTGTCGGTGCATACGAAAATGAATACACGTACCCGATACCAGAGGGGCTGGAAATCCAAGGCTGATGTGGCAAACTGCCGACTCCACTCCCGACGCCACTGCCGAAGGTTGGATAACTTGCATGCTGAGAAAGTTGATTCATTATTGATGTCATGTTGATGGTAGACAAAGGTGCATGATTGAAGGAGCCGGCTCCACTAGCAGCAGGTGTACGCACAGGATACTGAAGCCCCGACCCCGACGGTGGTTGTGGGGCGCTGTGTTGGTGTTGCGCAGAAGCCTGGCCGCTGGTTGTGGTTCCGTTCGGCGTGGGCGTGACTGCGGTCGTGGCGGAGCTCGGAGGCGACGCCGGGTTGGATAGGGATCGCCCTCCCCGCGGCATCCTTCTCCACAGCGAGCGAGTTAATTGGGTTTGGGTTGGGAATTTGCGATGGCAATAATCTGAAATTAGCAACACAACTACGCATAACCTCAACTGAAAAATTACACAATTCCCAAGTCTTATCACTGCACTATTACACTAACTAACCACTAGGCTCTTTCCTGTCCTGTCTCGCATGCCTCATTGAATTCCTTATCAATGAAAATGCTCGGGCCGGGGTCCAATCTCGTGCTCGTACGATTACGAAATTCTTACCTTCTATTTGTTCGCATTGATTGTCGGGTGGAATTGGCAGGCACGTAGGTTCACTAGACAATTAAATAACTAGATTATAAGCTAACTAAACTTAATGACATTCTGAGTCTGACTTTGAGAGATGAATAATTGAAGAATCGATGACGTTGACGATTTGCTTTATTAAATTCTGAAGAAAGAAAGAAAGAAAGAGTCGTCCGCACTTCCGCACATCGCCGAGCCGACCGGCCAGCCGATGTTCTGCTGCTGCTGTTTTTGAGATCAAGTGTGAAAGGATCCAGAAAAACAAGGACCGAGAGCACAGCTGCTGTGCTGTGGGAGGAATGAATGAGACGGAAAAGAACAAATGAACATTTAAGTTTACGACCGTGGTGTCAAGTTTTATTGCGAAAGTTTCGTGTTTCGTGCTAATGCTATTGCTAATTCTCGTGAATTCGAGATTATTTATCTGCTAATTTGGCCAAGTTACTAATTACTGCGCTGGTTAATGGTTAATCGTTGTCCTTCATCTTTTCTTGCGAAAACGAGACGAGAACTGCAAAAAATGGCAATAAATGGAGGAATCTGCTTAAAGTTATTAATGAAAATTCTTCGGTATGGGGCCTTTTGGCTTACCGGAATCAGGCAGGCTGCAAACATGATGTATTTGGCTTTCCGATTTAAGCCTGGAGCGAATTTGATGCTGGTGAGCTGTTCCCCTAGGCTTGTTACAGCTACTCCTCCATCCGGGCTCGAATGCGGCACAGTCGAGACGTTGTATGCGAGCGCTCCAGTCCAGGTGCCGTCTAGATTAAGAATATTAACCATTATCTGGCGTCTCGGCCCCGCAAGGCAAAGAGGGGACAGTCGGAGCCACCAGGAATGGATTTTAAACAGGTTCTTCCACTTGTCGAAGGCGACGTAGTTGCCGAAAGCCGTCCGGCGCAGGCTAAACCCTAAAATTCCAGCTCCTGAAATTTCGTACCGAGTAGCCTGTTAATAAATCGAATCAGCATTAAGTTTGCAAGTAATTGAAGTTGGCAACTGGCAAAATTGCAGTGCTTACCATGAATCCAGTTTGCTCGACTGTCAAAATTGCATCACCACGATCAGTAACCACTAGAAATTGAGTTTGCTTCGGCGGCGCCGGTGCGGGGGAACTTTTTAGAAGCCAAACGGAAAATCTGGCGTTGCCTTTATCGTCTAAGACGCTTATCAGCAGCTCCAGGTTGTATTTCTCGTGCAGGGGAGCGGGGCTGGCGCATTGGCCATCTGATTGAAGTTTTAACTGCAGATACAATTTGTTTGAATTGTCAAATACGTCCTCGAGGCACTCCAGGAAGACTTTCGGCACTCCATCGATAAGCTCGACCTCCACCGGGCCTAATTAATTGCAGGTGGTAACAATACATTCGATTAGAACAGATAAGCAAGCAGGAAGTTTATTAATTGACGACTTTGGCTAACGACTTCCTTACCTGAATCGAATTCTTGATTGGAATTGCCGGCTCCGGTTACACTGCTGCTGGTGCTGGCTCCAGCATTCATTGCCTATGCGATGGCTCAGGGCTGGTTAGCTAGTAAGGTAATCACTAATCAGTAACTGAATAACCGTCAAATGTGAATAATAATTTTGACTCTCACTTCGATTAAAAAATCAGCAAGTGAAGTGTGCAAGTGCAAATCAACACGAGCAGAAAAATGTCCCACCCACAAAAACTCAAGAATCCTTGCAGAAAAGTAAAAGTTGAGAAAGAATGGAATTGCATTCTTGGGGAACTTAGGATTCTATTTAATCAATCATACAGACATGAACAGAGAATTTTGTGTGCAAACGATTAAATTACTGGAGGATGCATAAATGAAGCACAAGCATCAAAATGACAAACCACTCAAACATCTTGAACGAGACAGTGGCAGCTGTTGAATCCATCGGAGCCCGCGCCAGCAGAATGTACACTCTGAGCGGATACGGAAGTTACGGCGGTGATGCAAGCAGATACAGAGATGAAATTGCGTCTATCGAACTGGATTTACCCGAAATTTGCCTACCAGAAGGCGTCTACAATTTCCCGTACCCCGGAAACTGTACGCTGTATATTCGATGCTTCCACGGCGTGTCTCAGATTTTGTCGTGCTCTCCGCTACTATTCGATGCAAGATACGCAAACCAGTCGCAGGCGCCTACTGTGATCTAGATCTCCCAGCAGCCGAACCAAGCACGATTCCACCTATGACAACCGAGCAGCCTCAGCCCGTCTTTTGCCCTCCAATTGGATATGAGGTTTTCCCTCAAGAATTGCAAGTGAGCTAATAGCCCATGTAGCACTCGAACACACTGAACCGACAAAGTAGCTCGAGTTGCGTAGTTGCGAGCATCCGCAGGAAGTTGCTGAAATGTCTCCGGTAGCCCCAGCGTAGTCTCAAAGAACTTTCTAATGCACAACCGAATGCGAAACTACGAAGGTCAGAGACGTAGCTACACGGACCTTCTACGGAACTCTGCCGTCGAGTGAAAAGGCGTTGGTGGTTGGCAAATCGTAGGTCCAAACTAACTACTTGGTACTCATTACAAGGAGCTTCTAAATGCTGCGAAATTAGGTTGACCGAAAATTTAAACTTGGATTTATTGACATTTCGCAGTTAATAACATGATAACAATTACTTAAATGGAATTTATAATTGTACACATAGACTCCACTAATTAAAATCGGGTAACTTGCCATAAAATTTTTAAAATACAACGTTTCTGGTTCAGCACCCCCTGTGCGCATGGCTGTACTCTGCCTGTCGGGAGGTCTCTCTGCCTTACCCAGACTCTCCATGTACACGACTGGTGGTCATGAAACCGCCTCCCGCCGCTAGTTTGGAGCGCGAAGTGCAGGTGTGCAGGAATTTTTGCTGATGGTCCCATTCCAGGGCGAAAGGAAAAGTGCACCCGGCCAGGTGGCCATAGAATTCAAAGATGCGAAATTCCAAGTCAGTTATAACCATTTTGTGACTTGCAAATTGATTTCGCTCGCTGTGAATTGCGAATTTCGAAATGAACGGAGCTTTCTTTTGCTGTCCCAGCATAGATGAATTCGGACATAATTTGGCGGTTCGTGAATTTCAAGACTGGGACCTGTAATTTTTAGCATAATTAGTAGGACTGCCGTTGTTTTACCAACTTTTTCATGTTCTTTCTGATGATAACGGGTTAGACTGGCTGTCTGCCTTGGCCGAATCGAGACCGCATACTAGCATTCTGTGAATTTCGAATTACAACAGGAATTTTCTTTATGAATTCTGTATCATGTGATTTCGAAAATTATAGTGAATTATTCGCGAGGTCGCGATTTCTTTTCTATGCGGTCTTTGCTTTTGTGCAATTTCAGGCGCGACGTGCGAGCCCGCATTTCCATTTGAGAGCTCCTTCGCTCCGCGTTCGTTTGCAATGGTTGCCCACGCGTATTCGTGGGCTGACTGGCTTCTTCTCTCCGCGTACGTCCTAACGAGCGTCGTCGCCACGGCCGGGAACGCGTTCATCATCCGTACGGTGCGCCGGCGGCGAATGCGGACGACGACCTTCGCTCTGATCGCCAACCAGGCGTTCAGTGATCTGATGTGCGGGCTGCTGTACCTCAGCCAGCTCTTCCTCTGCTCCACACGTCTGCTCTCCTTCGGACTGCCTGGCGCCGTCGTCTGCGAGGCGTCGTTCACGCTGATGCTGATGACGTTCGAAGTCTCCATCCTAACGATGACGGCCATTTCCGTCGAGCGGTACCTCAAACTGTGTCGCCCGAACGGCGGATACGTGCTTCAGCCGTGGCGCACGGTGTTCAGCATTTGGGGGTTGGCGCTCCTGCTCACGCTCGTCAGCCTCCCCGAGACGAGGTGCTCGCAATTCTTCACAGAGACGCAAATCTTTGGCTGCCGGATCTCCGTCCCGACGGGCCTTACCTTTTTCCGATCGCACTACAACCACGTCATCGTGCTGCTCCTCGCCGCTTCCGCCCCGGCGGCGGTCATGGGCGCCGCGTACTACAAAGTCATCGCGAAGATTCAGGCACGATCGCCCGTGGGCAACCAGTCGGAGGAAGCGACGGAGGCTTTTGAGGAGTCGAAGCGCCAGATGACCGAGATGCTGATTGTGATTGTGGTCCTGTACTTCAGCCTGTGCAGCCCGCTATTTATCATTTACACGCTCCACTACGTCGTCGTGCACATCCTCCCGGAGCCCTGCAATGAGGCGACGGACGAGCCGTGGTGGTTTCAGCTGTCATACTTTGCCCTCATTTCGAGCATTTGCTTGAACCCATTTATATACTGCAAATATAATCAAGTGATTAGGTCGGAAGCGAAGGAGGGCCTCGATTGGCTCAGACGCAGGCCATCGCGCTAGCAACACCAAAGTCTTTTTCTCTCTGAGCAAAAGTGCTAGTGGAACCGACGCGACCACTTCGTAGTCTTCTGACACTATACGAATTGTTACGAATCAATCATATTTTACAGTTTAATTGCATTAATTTAGTGTGACGCAAATTAATTTATTTATTAGTGTGTGAATTAATAAACCCCAAATAGTAAATGAGTACAACCTGAAAGTTTTATGGCCTTCTTGCAAAATGTACGACTGGAATGTCCGACGATTGCGAAGTCGAAGTGCTGCTCGTATTCGTTGCACTTTTAGAAGAAATCCAGAGTTCGTCTCCGCCATCGCCCCCGTCGCCCGCCTGATCACGCGTGCACGTCCGCCTGATCCGCTGCAGGAGCGTCTCTGCCTCTGACCTGAACACGCGATTATACTTGCAGTAAATGAACGGATTGGCTCCGGCGCTCGCAAGTATGAGGAAGCTTGCCACGTGAAACAACCACGCCTCTTCCGTCGCCGCGTTGCAGGGCTCAGGTAGGATTTCCACGACAAAGTAGTGCACGGCGAAAGTGAACAAGAGCGGAGCGCAAAAGATGGTGTAGGAGACCAGAATTATGAGCAGCATCTTCGTCATCTGCCGCTTGTTCTCGTCGAATGCTTCGTGTGCGACGTCCAACCGCACGACGACGGGTTTCTTTCCCCAGATTTTGCGGATGATTTTGTAGTACATCACATTTAGGACGGTGACCTGACAGACAACCGTGAAGAGTAGCAGCAAAACGTGGTTGTAGTGCGACCGGAAGAAGGGGAGGCCCGTCGGGATCGAAATGCGGCAGCCAAAAATCTGGGTGGGCGTGAAGAACTGTGAGAACCTCGTCTCAGGGGAGTTGAGCATCGTGACGAGGAGTGCGAGCCCCCAAATACTGAAGATCGTCAGCCGTGGCTGGAGGACGTAGCCGCCATGCGGGCGACAAAGTTTGAGGTATCGTTCGATGGAGATGGCGCACATTGATAGGATCGACACTTGAAAGGTGGCGAGCATCAGCGTGAACGACGCCTCGCAGACGGCGATACCCGGAAGGCCGAAGGAGAGCAGGCGTGTGGAGCAGAGGAAGAGCTGGCTGAGATACAGCAGCCCGCACATCAAATCGCTGAATGCCTGGTTGGCGATCAGAGCGAAGGTCGTCGTCCGCATTCGACGGTGGCGAATCGTTCGGATGATGAACGCGTTATCGAGTATGGCGATGAGATTGGAGAGCACATACGCGACGAGCAGTAGCGACTGAGAGGCCGGGTACGACGTTTTGGTGGCCATTTATTGTGCCTATCGACGACGAGCGAAGCGATGCAGGCCTGAATTGTGAATGCATGCAGCAAGCAGCAGGAAATTATGGAATGCCAAATCTGCACCAAAAGCTGCAAACTGTCGAGGTAAATGCTCAAAAAGACGTCGGACCATAGAAAAAGCAAGAAGCACTAGGAAACTTCCAAGCCTCAAAATACTTTACTCAAGTAATTTTTGATTCTCACGTGCGCATGCTAAGTAAACCAGGAATTGCTTGCATTTTTCCCATCCTTGCAACTAACAAGCGATGTCGTTGCTATCCTTCGTCTACCGTAACTTTATCGTAGTCTTTGTCGCGTGTCGGCGAAGGGAGAGATTAGCGAGTGTGCTTATTTTGATGAGCCTCATTAATTGTATTTAATTGACCTGTCCTTATTCTGTTTCTGCTTACGCACAACTCTGAGTTATAAATAACATACTCGTTCATCGCTCATGTCATAATGTAAAAATCCTTAGACTTTCAATTGAGTCACCAGAAGTAAAAGAATGAAAGAGGTACTAAAACTTTCGTGCTGCAGCTACAGTCCAAATGCAGCGTCGACTGCGCCATTTCCATTTTGTTGAATACTCAATTTAAATCAATTTCAAGGAGAAAAGTTCAAATTTCAACGAATCTGTCTGGCATTTCTACTCTACAGGTCACGCAGAGCCTACAAATCTCCGCCAACGTCTGCAAGATGAAAGCCTTATCCACGTTCATCCTCTTGGCTGCTGTCTGCGCCTTTTGGAATGCGCAGCCCGCATCAGGACGAGCTGGAGGGAGAGTTCCAGCTCCGGTAAGCCTCGCCAAAACAGGAGGGAGGGCCCACAGCAACGGTGAAAATGCGAAACTTCTCGTGGCGACTCCAGGACAGACAGAGGAAGTTTCTTTATCCAGTGAGTTTGAATTCGAGCCTGAACCTGAGACGGAACCCGCCTCGGCAGTGGTCAATGAGAAAGACGCTGGCACTGGTGGAGGCGCAGTTATAGGCAAAAGTGAGGACGAACCCCAGGAGGAGGAGGATGAATACTACGACGAAGAAGAGAGCGAAGACGAAAATGATGAAGACGAGGACGATCGCGACGGTTGCGGCGCGCTAGAAATCCGTTACTTTCGGAGTGGACTTTGCGTGCCTGCAAAGTGCCCCCGCGGACTGAAGCGAGATGGTGCCACGGGGAGGTGCGACCCGAAGCCTGGCAGTGGCGACTACCTCACCGGCGCGGGCGTGGGTGTGGGCTTGCTCGGTTCCGGTTCGGGCTCTATTTACACGTACGGACGGACAAAGTATAAGACGATCCGCACGGGTCGCTACCGTGTGCGTAAGATTGCAGTGGACAGGCCAAGGAAGTTTGCACGCTGGTACAAAGAAGCAAATCCCGACGTCGCCGGTAGGAAACCTATGGCCTAGACACTAAACATAGTGAATCAGAATACCAAAAATAAATTGTTTAACGATGTTGACTGGCTTAGACAGCATATTTGCATATTTTAATGCGACGCATTAATTGTACTTAATTGACCAGATATGCGTTATGACAAAAGTCCTCGGACCTTCATTTGGAAAATTTGGGCCCGGGTGCTCGCGTACCAGGACCGAAAGGGCGAGAGAGGTACTCTTAATTAAGGCTGCCACGCAAATGCTTGTAGCAGGTCATTTCTTTCTTCTTTGAGTGCTTAAATAAAATGAAGCCACAAGTCTGTCATTCATTTCTGCTCTGAAACTTGTGCACATCTGAGGTTTGCTTTGCAAGATGAGAGCTTCATTCACGCTGACATTCGCGGTCTTCCTCTGGGCGGCCTTTGCGTTTTGGAGCCTTCAACCTACGGCTGGACGAGCTGGAGGGAGAGTTCCGGCTCCGGCAGGGCCCGCCAAAGCAGACAACGGCCACGACGCTAATCAACTCGCTGAACAAGCAAACTGGCCAACTGTCATAACGGATTCGGATTCTCACCACCTGGCTGCGTATCACTCTTACTACTTCTCAGAATCAAATCGGTCGCCGGAGTTGGAGGGCATGTCCGTGCCCGGCGAGTGGGAAGGCGCGGAGGAGGATGAAGCTGAAGGAGAAGACGAAGACAGGTCGGAGGACGCCGAGGCGGAGGATGAATACTACGACGCTGATGAATACTATGACTATGAGGACGACCGCGACGGTTGCGGCACACAAGAAATCCGGTATTTTCGAAGCGGGCTTTGCGTACCCGTAAAATGCGCCCGGGGATTCAGGCGAGATGGTGCCACGGGGAGGTGCGACCCGAAGCCTGGCAGCGGCGACATATACGGGGACCCTACGGGCGTGCTCGGTTCGGGCTCCATTTACACGTACGGGCCGACAAAGTACTTTTGGGTCCGTTCCAAGTACCGGTTAAGAGGCAAGCAACGCTGGCGGAAGGTTGGGTGGTACCGACCGAAGCAGTTTGCCCGCTGGTACCAGGAAGCCAACCCGGACACGGCCGTCATGAGACCGATGACAGGAAACCTGTAAGCTACACCTGAATTTGTCGGCTAGAAACTCAGATTTTATTTTGTGCCCTCTTCAAACGTGAATAAATCAGAATTAAATTGATTAACGACATCGTGATTGCCTTAAAACGACTTTAAAATGCAATCACACTAATTTGGCGTCGTGTGCCATGCCCCAAAACACGCTGCTCGTGTCCGCCAAAAGATTCTCAGGCGTATCGAACTCTTTGATCTGTCCCTTGTCCAGGACCATCACCCTGCTCGAATCCATGATTGTATTGAGTCTGTGGGCGATCGTGATGACTGACGAGTCCGCAAACTCCTTTCGAATCGTCGCCTGGATCAGGTCGTCCGTCTCCAAGTCGACGGCAGCTGTCGCTTCGTCCAGGACGAGAATCCGTGTTTTCCGTAGCAGGGCGCGTGCGAGGCAGATGAGCTGCCGCTGCCCGACGCTGAAGTTTTTGCCCTCCTCCTCGACGACGTACTGTAGGCCTTCGGCGAGCGTCGACACGTACGGCTTGAGGTGAGCGAGTTCCAGACAATTCCAGACTTGGTCGTCGGAGAACTGGTTGAAGGGGTCTAGATTCAGGCGGAGTGTCCCAGAAAAGAGGACGGGGTCCTGCGGGATGATTGTGATTTTCTTCCGGAGCTCGTGAAGCCCAAGCGTCGAAATGTCCACGCCGTCAACGTAAATCGTCCCGCCAGCCGCTTCGATTATGCGAAAGAGAGCGAGCGTGAATGAGCTTTTGCCCGCGCCCGTCCGCCCCACGACACCAATCTTCTCCCCCGGCTGGATCGTGCAGCTGATGCCCGTAAGGACGAGGTCGAGGCCCTCCCGATACCGTGTCTGGTAGTTTTGGAAGCGGACTTCGCCCTTGCTTGGCCACTCCGGGCGCGCCTTGGCACCGCCCGGTGGCGTCTCCCAGTCGGCCTCCTGCGGAGTCTCCGTCAGCTCGCCCATGCGCTCCACCGACACGATGTTTGTCTCGAGCTCGGAGACCTGCCGGGCGAGAAAGTTGAGGAGGGCGGTGACCTGCAGCGAGTAGGAAATAGCGAGCCCCGCGTCGCCCGGGGAGAGGCTGTCGCGGGAGAGGAGGACGAAGAGGCAGGTGGCGAAGATGATGAGAGCGCCCATAAACTCAAGGCGGAGAGAGATCCACATGTTGGCCACTATGAAGGGGAAGCCTGCCTGCTGGTTCAGGTCGATGCGGCGCTCCGACTCCGTCACGAACTCGCCCTCCAGCGCAAAGGCCCTAATTGTCGTGGAACCGGAGACGACCTCTCCGAAATGCGAGTAGATTGGCGACCTCGTGACGGATTCAAGGCGCTTCAGCTGGCGGCTCGTCGCGACGTAGAAGCGCTGGAGGAAAAAGTAGATGACGATCATGGGCACGATGAAGGCGATGAAGACGGGTGTCGTGTACGAAATTACGACGAAGGTGGCCACAACGTTCGCAAACATGTTGGAGAAGGCGCGAAAGTTGAGCGGCACGAGGTTGTCGATCGTGTCGACGTCCTTCGCGAACCGGTTGATGAGGCGGCCGAGGAGGGTCGTGTCGAAGTACGACATGGGGGCTCGGAGGACGCGCGCGAGGGAGCGCGAGTGGAGGGCCTGCGTGGCGGAGATGCATACGAGGGCGAGGGCACCCGTCCCCACGAGCGTCACGACCGCCTGCACGGCGCCGATGACTCCGTAGCCAATCAGATACTTGTCCGTCGTCGAGCGGGCCGTCGTGCCCGTTTCGATCTCCTCGAGCGTGGCCTTGTTGGACCAGTTTGAGAGCCACACGTTGCTGTATGCCGTGAGGCCGTTGGAGGCCGCCGTGAAGAAGATGGCGATGAATGAGACGAAGAAGCCTGCCGACCGGAAGTACTCCACGTACACCTTCAGCTGAATGTTGCCTTCCTGCACCGACTCCTCTTCGACAAGTTTTTTGTCCTTCGACGGAGGCGCCACTTTTGCAGCCTCCGCCTTCTGCTTGGCGGTGGCACCTCCAGCCTCGGCCGACCCCCGTCGCTGCTCGCGCTCCTCCTTCGAAGGGAGCCGCTTGAGGATCCGCATCAGGTTCTCGCGATTCCCCACCGACTCCTTCCGCTCCTCGTCGCCTCCGCCGTCTGACCCCTCCGCCATCTCCTCCAAGTCATGAATCAGCGACAGCTTGTCTGGGTCCATCTCGCCACCGTCGTCGCCCTCCTCCACGCCGAGATGCTGCAAAAGAAAATCAGCAAACTCGCCCTGCTTGAGGAGCAGCTCCTTGTAAGTCCCTGACTCCGAAACTCGGCCCCCCTTCAGCACGACGATCCGGTCTACGAGCGGAAGAAAAGACACGCCGTGCGTGACGAGGACACGCGTAGTTTTTTCCAGCATCCCACCCGGCCCGATGAGGTTCTCGAAGATGTGCTTGCCGACGTGGGCGTCGACAGCCGAGAGGGGGTCGTCGAAAAGGTAGATGGACGACTGTTTGTACGCCGCCCGGGCGAGGGCGACCCGCTGCTTCTGGCCTCCGCTGAGGTTGATGCCCTTCTCGCCAATCTCCGTCTGGTCGCCCCCCTCGAGGATGAGCAAGTCGGGCTTCAGGGCGCAGGCCTCCAGCACGCGGTCGTAGCGCCCTGCATTGAACTTGTCGCCAAAGAGGATATTGTCGCGGAGCGTCGCGTTCTGGATCCACGCCCCCTGTGCCACGTACGCGATGGAGCCGAGCGTGTTGACGACGCCGGCCTGCTTCTTCAAGTCTCCAAGCAGTGAGCAGAGGAGGCTCGACTTGCCGGAGCCGATCGTTCCCACGACGGCGACGAGTTCGCCCTTCTTCACGACAAAGTCAATGTCCTTCAGCGTCACGGCCTCGTCAGTCCAGGAAAAAGTCCCTTTCTGAACGGTGATCGGGTGGGGGAACCGCCCGTTGTCGTCGACGTGGGTGACGGCGTTCCGGTCGAGCTCGGGCATGTTCAGGTAGCGGTTCAGCCTGTTGACGGAGACCATCGCTTGGACGACCATCGCGATAACCATCGGCAAGATGACCATCGGCATGCGGATGATGTTAAACAGCGACAGCGCCACGAAAGTCTTCTCCGCATTGAGGATGTTGTTGTCGGGGTCGGTGAGGACGTACGTCGCGAAGGTCGCAAGCGCCACGAGCACCGGGGCGCAATTGAACGTGAAGATTGTCACGACGTTGAGAACGGCGATCTTGCGGAGGCAGATAATCTCCTTCGCCCGAATCGCCTCAATCTGCTCCTGGTAGCTCAGCTCCCAGCCGTACAGCTTGAGCACTTTTATGCCGCCAAGCACTTCGGAAGTCAGTTTGATCCGCTCGTCCTTCAGGCTCATCTGCGTCATTTGGAAGCGGCGCGCGAAGGAGGCGAGGACGCCGTTGATGGGCAGCAGGAGGAGCAGAATGCCCACGCCAGCAAAGACGGATGCCTTCAGCGTGTTGTGTAGGAGCCAGATGGAGATGGCGATCTGGAATGGCGAGCCGATCGCAAAGTTGATCATCGGGAGCAGTTCCATGAATTTCTGAGCATCGACCGCCATCAGATTCACGATTTCGCCGACGGTCGACTCACGCTTGGCCTCGTTCGAGATGACGAGGGCTTTGCGGAAGACGGCGTTCGAGAGGGCCGCTCGGACCCGCATGCCAACGAGGAGCGAGCGTTTGTTGCTGGCCGCGTTGAGAACCGACTGCACGATGGCACCCACGGCGATCGTCGACGTGTAGAGGTAGCCTTTCCAGGCGGGTTCCACGTCCGTGGTGATGTGGGCTACGAGATACCTGAAATCAGGGCGGGCGGGGAGGAGATCAGTGCCAATTACCAAGGAAGAATCACTCTTTCGAGGGAGAGACAGCTTACCTAACCATTTCCGGCTGTACAAACACGAGCAGATCGGCGCTCAGCTTGAGAAGAGACCCGAAGAGGAAGGTGGCCCCAAAACACTTGCGCATTGGGCCCAGAATGCTCGCCAGGGCCAGCTTGCCGTCCTTACTTTGCCTGAAAACCCCCAAATTGCCCAAATGGCGCCCGTATCAATTAGCAAGCAAGAAGTAGAAGAATTGCTGCATGAAGCATGATTTGATATTTTCTTACGCTGCCGCCTTTTCCTCCTCCCGTTTCCAGTGCTTGGAGAATTTCGTGATTTGACGTTCGGACGTGTCTTCCGGGTTGAGGTCCCACAGGTCATCTCGAGTCAGATAGCGGCGGTAGCCCGTCAACGCCAGCGAGTCGTACCACAGAAAGAGGATTTTGGACAGGAACGTGCTCGTTTTGTCAGGGCTTGGTTTCTGAAATGGAAATCCAAATTCGACGTAGAATTAAAAACCCTGGCGTGGCACGAAGAAAAGTGAAGAGCTTTGACTTACCCCGAGTCTGATCCCCACCCGCTGTCTCGTGTCTAGGGCGTCGTTTCCAAAGCACTCGAGGATAAACCGTGCGCACGTGATTGGCATTGCGATGAGGCGACTCAGGTAGATAATTTCCAGTTTATTCTAAAGTCAGAGAATTTTGAACGGATTAGATACCTACCGAATTAATTGCGGGTTAACAGTTCAAGCTTGTCAGGCTTACTTTGATGTCGCCATCATATCGGTGCACGGCCGTCCGAAACAGAACCCCCTGACAGAGGACGGCCAGTAGCCAAAAGAGAAACTGGACGCCGGAGCTCCGAATCCCATTCCAGTATGTCAGCAGAGAAAGCCCAAAGACGATGATGTAGGCGAGTAGCTGAAGCGCCGGCGAAACGTAGTCGACGTCCTGCACGTTGACGCCGTCGTCGTCGTCGGACAGCTCCGTCGTGAGACGGACAAGGTGGGCGACGTATACTGCGGCCAGGACAGCTGTCAGGAGCGATTTGGCGCATATGAGCACGTTGAGCCCCGAGACGGAGTCTTTCAGACGGTGCTTCGACCGACGGACGTTGTACACGTCGGAGACGCCAAAGAGGAGGAGGAAAGCGAAGGGAGTCCACGTCAGCGCCGTCTCCTCGAAGCAATAGCTCAGGTACGGGTCAGTCGTGTTCCACGTCAGTTGCGTGTCCTGATTCGTAGTTAAAATTAATGAAAAGTCGGCCACAAGTTCAAGCTCCTCGTCGACAAGAAAACTTACCCAAAAAGGAGATCCACAAAAGTCCTCCATGGCACTGCGGGATCTTCACAGACCGGCTGAGCTCCTGTCCAGGTGCTGTCCACCTTTAGTACACAACTATGCCGTGCCACAACACTCCAAGTATTTACCCACCGAGTCATGTGCTTGCGGACGAGGATAATAAAAGTCACAAGTTGTTACAAATCACGGGTTTGATTAGGCAACACTTGATCACGGGCTTTCGGGCTTAATTTACCTCACTGATTAATCAATGGTAATGGCAAAAGTGCACCGATGAAGGTTAAAAATAACGAACGATGTGGCAGACAATACGCACGTATAATTGGGTTAAGTACTTTCTCGCATTCGCACTGCCGACTTCGAAAGCCATGTCATCATTTCATGATGTTGATGCCACTCGAAACGGGAAAGAGTCGGCATTTTAAAGCTCACTTCGCCGCTCGCCTTCGCTTCGTTCTGTTTCGCATTTTGTGTTCGTGTACAGATAAGATAGCAGAACAGGCAGAGTCAGAGTCGCATGACTTTTACGTGTGATCAATAGAACGCAGCGCAATACGATTTGGATTGTCCAGTAAGAATTTATGAATATATGCCCAATTTCTTCCTAAACACTGCTGATTCATTGCTGCATTGATTTATTCATTGATTCATTCACTTGACTAAGGAATTGATCAAGCATTACATGAAAGATAGTGTAAAGAATTTGGTTAAGGTAGAGTTGACCTCGACGTGAACTGCTCAGGCTTAGTTGATGACTCGGACAGGAATATTTTGGCAGACTTGGTTCGTCGTTACTCCGACTCCGTTCAGCTTGACGGCAATCGTATCAGACTGCAAGAAAAACAATAAATAAGCAATAACGAGTCAAACGAGGTCACAGGGGCCGAGCCGAGCGAGTGGTTGAGCTGGAGGCGCTTACCCCCGCGTACACAGTCGTGATGGGAATGTCGAGCCGGACAGTGTAGCTTTGGCCGCCGACGACGGCAGAGTCGGGGATGTTCTGGTCGATGATCGTATGGCCGTGGTCGTCGTGGAGGGCTTCAATGAAAAGGTGCAGCTGGCCAAAGGAGGCGCTGGGCGTAAAGTCGACTTCAAAGTGGTACGTGGAGCCGATGACCAGTTGGCAGGGTGCCAGAATGCACGACGTCAGGCGGAGGTCGGAGACGGTGCCAAGAGAACCTGTTAATCGCTTGGCGAATTACATATACGCATTGCGAATGTAAACAAATTTTGTGCACGGCCCGTAGGCGCTTCTGATAATCGAAGACAAAGGACGTACCACAGTCGGTGGCGCCGCCGATTGCAAGCGGTGCCGACGCGAGCAGCGGTTTCATGTTGCGGCGGACGCTGTAGCCGGCCAATCCTGGTACGGCTGCTTCGGCTACAGCGGCTGCAACCAGCAAGCAGGCGATTATGATTATGATGACGGACTTCATTTTAACGTTATCTCGACAGGCTTCGGCGTAGGGAAGGTTTCTTCTGCACACGGCACGCTACAAATGAGAAATGGTGATTGGACGCTCCGCTACGAATGATTTTATATGGAGTTCGCGGGTAGTACTTTTGCATACATGCAGCTGCTGAGTTACGTCGATGGATTGACCCAGCGCCAGGTGCTCTCGTCAATCATGTCTGTCAAGTGCTACTTGTCATTGTCACGTCGTTGCTGAGTGACAGCTGACGAATGATAAGTAACTTATCGATTGGAGTCACGGAATCAAAAAATCGTGCATTGCATTCAATGAAAGCGTTTATTGATGCTCAAGAAATGAAACAATGAAATCCAAGGAATTCAAAGCAAGTTGCCGCGGCGAGGCAAATCTCAACCAACCTAACCTCTAGCCCGCGCCCCTGCAACTGCCGTGTCGAACCCGACCCGATTATTAGCCTTATCAAAAACTGTGTAATACACGCGCATAAACACGTCGCCCAGCAGCCAGCCGTCCGTGACGGCGCCTCCGTCCTGGAAACCAAGCAGGTAGGTTAAGGCTGTACTGCGAAGGAGTCAGCGGAAACGAGGCGGAGCCGAAGCCAAACGCGATTGTGGGCATGGACGGGTCGCCACTGGTCACGGTGTACTGTCCGTTGCCGATCTACTGAACTCTCGTGGCGGAGACGATATTCTGGGAGTCGGCCGTGGAGGCGAGGAGGAGGGAAGTCCCGGAGTCCATAATGACGTTGCAACCGCCAGCACAGCCGACTGTCTGTCCATTCGCGGTCACACCCGTCATCGCGACTGTGTAAAACGCTGCTGAACGATTCGATTTTGCTTTTGCTCTCTTAGTCTTCTGTGCTCCAATCTTGATTGTTCTTTTGTATGCGTTCAATGTGACCTTGGGATGGTGTTCCCCGCCTGCCTACCTGACGGTCGTCATGGCTCACTTTTCCTCGTACCTTTCTGGGCCATGCTTCAATAGAATACTTCCCGCACTTGTAACCCTCATTTTTCCCCACGAAAGCACCGCTGATCACAGCCTGAACTAAAGAGGGGACATTATTCTTGAATAATCAAAAATTGTTCAAAATCGTTCATAATCCGTCAAGTTGGGCCACTTTAAGTCGATGTGTATTTCCGTCTAATGAGGCCTGGGTGCCCTGGGACACCCATATGAAAATTTAGGTTTTGCGCGTCAGGAAAACATGTGAGCAATTTTACGTGTGGATGCATTTGGAAGTATTATTTCCTCACATTTTTGAAACTGATGTTCTCAAGATGCCTCAAAAACTGCAATACAAGTCAGTTTGAATTTTTTAAAATAATCTTTAATGAATGTTAACTGGGAAAATGCCTGCCTTTATATTTGGAAGTAATAAATAAGTAATAAATAATTGTTTGTTTTCCTGTTAACGCTACGCGCAAAACCCACACCACATCTTCATATGGGTGTCCCAGGGTACCCAGGCCTCATTAGACGGAAATATTCTACACATAGGCCCAAAGTGGTTTTACTTAACAGGTTATGGGCGATTTTTTAATAATTTGGATTATCCAAGACTAATGTTCCCTCTTAAGTTGTCTTTCAGTGAACTGCCCTATTCTTCTCCTTAGCAGGCAGGGACACAGAAGTGGATGTAGAAAGAGCCACTATTTTTTTTAGAAGCGAGGTGACAAAGTTTAGCACATAAAATATTCGCTTCTAGTAAATAGCATAGCTACATGTCAAATGCATAAGGTGGATTCGAGCAGCACTCACTGAATAATTGAATGCTACTAAATATGACAGGCTTTTTTTCTACAAAAAGGCAAAACAAAATTGATAAAGGTGAATCGGTGAAGCAGCGTGCAGGAAATGGAAAAAATGATAGATTTGGAAATCCATTATTAACTCCTGCGGACATTAAGAAAAATAAAAGGACAAACAAATGTATTTTTCATTACATGAAATGCGGCGTTGGAATGTTACGACAGTTGGAAGCGTCCATTTTAAAGGGCGGAGCTTTAAATATGACTTTCCTAAAGAGAGTATTTGAGACTTCAGTCATCCTTTGGGCGCGACGGCAATCAGTTCAAATGAAATCCTGCAAGAACAAAAATGCTGACACACATAAAAAAACTTACGTTGAGCATTCTCAACTTTCTGGCTCCAAATTCTGAAAGCCGTATAATGCCGACCCGCATCAAACAACTCGCACTGACCGTCCTCAACTTTCTGGCTCCTTCGTCCGTGCCAAGCAGAAATTTTCGCTGCGATGGACGTACCTTGTTTTGGACTTCTCGTTTCGGACGTTGTTGGTTAGCCCCTTTCTTTGGGACCGGAAGAGGGGGCTGCTCGTGTATGTCAGATGGTGGAACTCGCGTTGGACGTGGATCAAGTAGCGCCTCAGTACTAGTTTCGCAGTTAGCGTGGCAATTGCGACAATGATTCAGGGTCTCAGGCACTTCTTTCTAAAAGATGAGAAGAATTCAGCGAATGATGAATTGATCATCTGTTTCGAACTAATGACGAGTCTCGTCAGTGCCGTCTACGTGACTCTCGCCCTGCACAATTTCTCGAATGCAAGATTATTTGCTCGCTTGTTTAACACAGTGACTCAAGTGTATGAACTTCAGCAACGTAAGTCTATAAAGGCCTTCATGGTTTTCTATTTTCCAAACTATTATAGGTGCTCCTGTTCCTTCATTTCAGATGAGTGGATGGTGACTGCCAAGGTTGACACGACTGAAGATTTGTTTATTGCGACCGGAATTGCTGCGTTTGCTCTCATTGATTTCTGCTTTTCAATCTTGTGCCTACTTTTTTTATCTCGTTCAATGTAATCTGTCAATAGTTGGGATGGTATTCCCCGCCTGCCTACCTGACGGTCGTCATGGCTCACTTCTGTTCGTATCATTCTGGGCCCTACTTCAATGGTGGAGCCTTATCATTATGTGTCAACAATTTTTAATTTACTGGTTCCTCTCGATCGTGGGACCCATCATTGGAATCTGGTTCGTGAGTGAACTTGAGTAAGTGTACCCACGACCCGGGGGTCCTTAATCTTTATGTCATCTGGTCACTTTTGCTTTCGTTAACATCGCCCAGGCTACAAGATGGAGAATCGCGACTGAAGCCAGAGTACCAGCGACACGAATCATTTCTAGCCATGTGCCGTTTCCTGTACTTCCTCATCGAAATAGTGAACGAGTTTTTGCACACGCTCCTGCCCGCTGTTTGCGTTCAAATAGAAGCCCTCATCATTGGGGCCTCCTTCTACTTGACTCGTGGTGAATTCAGTCCTCTATTTCGTGCCTTAATCGGAGTTTTGCTCCTTGTGGTTATGGTTGCTCTGATTTTTGTAAGCATGAGTGGGGGTGAACTCTCTTCAAGAATCTTGCGACTGAAGGAAAAGAGAACCAGCACTGTTGAGGCGCACGGGAAGTACCTTCAGGCATGCTACAAGACGTGTGCCACACCGAAATTCAGCATGGGAAACTTTTTCATACTTACACGGCACACGCCTTTACAACTGCTGTACAGGATACTCGACGCACTCGTGACCCTTCTTTGCGCCACGAAAGCGTCATCGGTCACGGCCTGAACAAATTTGTTTTTCAGGGAAATATCCTGATCCTTGGTAATCAAGGACGTAGAAGAATTAGAACCCAGAACCTGACAATAATAAACAGGTGAATACTAAATCGGAGGATCCAATTGGCCAGCCATTTTTTTTACATGACACATTCAACATTTCTTTCCATCAACATGGAAAGGTACGGCCTGCGAACACGACGGGACATTCGCATTCGAGCCATTAAAATATTGAAAAAAAAATGCAGTGGGCTATCGACTTGGAGACCTCAACACAGTCGGTAGAAAATAACTGCTCAATTTAGGCGAAAAGCCCAACGGAATGAAGCATGTACAATAGAGTCGTTTTCCTAAATAATTTAATTGTGTTCGTACATTGGAATAAAAATTGATCTGTCCCCGGTGACATAAACTCATAAACGGGGAAGGAAAGGCTGGCAATGGGACGTTGACGACTGGAGAAAGAACCGTTATCAACTGAAATTCGCAGCACGATGTAAAGCATCATTTCAAGGACGAATTTTTCCTTACAATGCCTTGGTCAGCAACGAATTTTTTTGAAGCAGATGCAGTTATAGTTTTCACAGCAGCAGCTTCCGTATCGAGAGGTGGTGTCAGCCCATTTCGTTGGGACCGGAAGAGAAGGCTGCTCGTATACGTTGGCGGTAGCCTCGGTGGACGTGGGTCATGTGGCACCCCAACACAAGCATCGTAGTTGCTGCCTCCGTCATTCGAGGGTTCAGGCGCCTCTTTCTAACAGACAACAAGCCTCATGAATTGGTCACCTGCTTCGAAGTCATGGCAAGTGTCGTCAGTTCGAGCTGTGTGACTTTTCCCTTGCACAATTTCTCCAACGGCAGAACGGTTGCTGACTTGTTCAATCCTGGAACGCAGGTGAACGAACTTCTCCAGCTAAGTCTCTAAACACTGGCTTGGCTTTATCTTTTAAACGATGTAAGGTGCTAGCCAGTATTGCTTTTTCCAGGCAAATGGGAGGTGACTACGGTGGATGGAATATTTGCTTACTGCCACTGGAATTACTGACATTCTCTATACGTTTACTGTTCTGGTCTGGCCAGCCTGTTTTAACCATTGTCGCCTTTTCGAATCCGAATTCTAAGCCAGAAATGCAAAACAAGAAACTGCGAGCTGACACCGGCGTCGGGCGCCTTTTTAAATCCTTCGGCCGCAGGCACAGAATTCACCACAAATTGAGAGAATAATTCCAGTACTTTGGTCGCACCGTGACATTGCAGCAAGCGAAATTCAGCATTTTCCAGTTAAGCAGCGCTTTAATGCGAACTGCAACAGTTGCCAATTTCATTTGGAAACTTTTAATAAATCAAGCGTAAACGTGCAGATTTAAGAGTAACAGTCTTAGTAGATTTCGTGGTCAAAGTTCATCACTTCAGACGATCTTGACATCTGCGCAGTTTCTGAATGTTTGGGTGGGCTCGGGGTTATCGCAGAAATCGCGTCCGTACTGCGGGCCGTGCGGTGGGTAAGACGTGCGGTAAGTCCAGCGGATTGTGCACCTGCTGCACGTAACGCCCGCCGGCAGCCAGACTTGAGCGACGAGATTATTAAGCGAGCCACCAGCATTTACACAAATCCTGTTCCCATCGCGTACTTCCTGATTGCCGCCGACGACGGGCAGTTTCTGGAAGCAGCCGTCAGTCTCCTGCGTGCTGGGGCAAAGCTCGAATTCGATGTGGCCGTAGTGCGCAGCGCTAATGTCGGAAACGATGTCGATGATCTGAGTAACAGAAACGGTTAGGAAAACAATGACAGCATGGACTTGAGCGTAGGCTCGTTTCTTACCGATCCGGCCTGGTAAGTGGCGGTGATGACGCCCTTGTCGAATTCTCCGCCCTGATTGGCTCCCGTCTCGCCCTGGCGGTCTCCACAACGTCCGCACGTCGAGTATCGCGTGTCCTGCGGTACATTTCCGCACCAGACGCCCGAATTGTCGTACCAGTATGGTGGATTGAAGACGGGGTTGAACTCGTCACTCAGGTGGATGGACGTACGGGCTAGCGGATGCTTCATGTATCCGTGCCCGTTGGCCAGGGCGACGATGGCAGCGAGAATGATAAACTTGGCAGACATTTTGTGATTGAACTGTGATTCAAATGGTCGCCCCAATGACTTTTATACCTGTAGGTCGGATTTTCGTGCGTCTCGTGTGCAATTTTGCCTTTTTTGCATTCAAACCGAATTACATTGCATTGGATGTTGTTGGAATTTCAAGTGAGCTGAACGTGGTTTCGCGGAGAAGGGCACTTGAACTTGTCTGGTGCGGTCGGGTTATTCAGCAGTTCGAAATTGCTTCGTAGTTGGCACTTATCAGTAACGCATTAATTAACAAACAGCGTGTCAATTTACAATTCGCATTTTTTGCAGCAGATGGTTTTCGCTTGGAGTCACACTCCATTTTTTTTAGAGTGGTTTGGCTTTCAGTGCATTGAAGCCCGTGGAAAAACAACTAAAATATTCACATGGAAAGAAATTAAAGTGACTTTTCGAATCCTGATTCTCAGAGTCAAGCGGAATCATACAAAATGAGAACTCAGTGCATTGAAATTAAGAATTTAAATGCAGACTTTAACCACTTTAGCGTTCAAGGAAATTAACTAATGCTTTTCAATCTTGCTTCGCCTTCGGTTAATTCTTTTTTGTCGTCAAGTTGTGCCGAATTCCCATTGTCTTTTCCATTGTCCCGTGCCAACCACGAAAGGAAGGCAAAATGATTCTGCAGCCAGAAACCTTCGAATTCTAGCGCCTTGCCCTCCGACAGACGAAGCGGCTCGGAATATTTCGTATGTACTAAAGCCCTCGGAGACGTCGACTTGTGTTCAGCAAGTCGGCGGTCCTTCGCCGGAAGTTTGAGGTAAACGTTTCGTCATCGCAGCAGATTTATGACGGCGGATTCTCATATTTTTGATTAATTGCATGTTGTCGATCGGATTTACCAGTCATTTAACCATCCGACTCAGTGTGAAGTCTTCACAATTAATTTCATCAATTCACAGAATCCAAGTGGTATGAATTTCATAAAAATCAATAAATTTTCCATGAATAAGCAAGAAGGGTAATTTTCTCGTTAGTTTTTGTCACAGGTCAACGTGCGGAGTATGAAGTTTCGACTGCAGGAAGGAACACTTCGACAGATACCAGTACCACACGAGGAAATTAGAAAGGATATTGCAGTATTATTCCAATGAAGGAAAAGTATGAGAGATGCATTCACAGCTTAAAGCTTCTTAAACCGCAAGAAATGCAAGTGCTTATTTTTGGGCGAGGCGTCGAGGGGATTGACTATCATTTTCTTAACTTTTCCGTCTCAATTGATGTATCGAGGAGACTCGCAGTGGCGCAGTCGTAAAGACAATCAACTCTTTAAAATTCGTCAAAATTCTGATCTCCCTGAGATCAGAACTTTAGAACGTTGAATTCAAAAATGAATAGCAGCCTGGTTCTCATCTTCCTTGTTATGTTGTCTTCAATTCCAGCCAGTTTCTGCCTCTTGAAGAATTGTGTGACGGGTGAAGAGTTCAAGAAGGATCAGATTAATCCAAAATGTGAAGTAGTGACGACGTTTGATTTCGATTGCCTTGCAAAAAATCAAATCTCTGTACAACGGCCACAAATTGACGCGAGCACTCAACCAGATCAGACTCACATCAAATGTTATGCGCCGTATCCGATTGAGTTGGAGGTCGATGGAATAAAGGTTAGCATTATAGAGAATTATTCTTATCTGTTTGGACTCAATGAATATGCCTGCCTTTTGCATTACGTAGCTGAAAGGATTCCCTGGAGTTTTTATCACAAGAGGGTTCATTGACAATTCAAAGGAGGATCTGACAGACACATCCAAGTTCCTGTACACAATCACAGTTCCATTGGTTATCAACAAGTATTCTCCAAGATGGTGGAAAGTCAGCAGGCTCAACGACAGCGCTGATGGTCGAACAGAATTTTATATGTATAGCCCAGGACCAAGTGATCGAGTACTGCCATACGACCGGCGATCAGGGAAGCAACCCGACAATACCGTAGTAGCAGAAACAAGATTTGCAATTTTACCATGTACGGTGACCAATCCAAAGGACTCGAATTTAGTCAAACTGATCACTTACGTGCCTAAGAAAACACAAGTCAAGGTTGACAACACTACAGTAAAGTACGACCCGATGATTGGCTTCATTCTAGACACAACTGCCGATCCTCCTCCGTGGGGAAAATACACTTGCGAGGCGACCAGTCCAAGAACGTCAAATTTGGAGAAACTAGAACTTAATCTGGAAGAGCCTGAAGGTGTGTCCTATGCTATGTACAGTAATCTATATATATCCAAAGTCTAATTTGAAATTTGTATTCACAGATTTTATCGCCATTCCTTCTTCTGAAAATGTGCACTCTTTTTCCGATAAACCGTTGACACTCACCTGCAAGTCTAAAACTCTAATTGTAATGTCTGGTACCATGAAAAACGGGACAGAGATTCCCAAATCTCACTTCACCTTAACAAAGGACGAAACCTTGCTCCTAAAATATGTCGGCAAATTTAAAAGCGAGCCTGGGCAGTTCCAACCGGCAGAGAATCTCCGCATTTCATGTAGAAATGATTCAGCTGAAGAAGAAAAGGCCGTAACACATACATGGGGTGTGGAGATTCTTGACATTGGCAACAATGACGTCCTACAACTCACAAATGATGGAGGTTTCATCCGATGTTCGTCGTCAAAATCGAATCAAGCAAAGGTCTCCCTTTACAATGTAGAATGTACAAATTCAGTGCACGCTAGAAGCAAGAAACAAGAGTTTGAGTTGCTTGGGGTAAGTTTCATAGGCTGAACTTTTGGAAATCCGGTTGCAAAGACTTGTGAATTTGTTGCAGGTGGGCCAATGTGGGCGCACGGATGACTCAGTTCGATGCGGGGTAGCGTGCGACGGTGGTTGTGAGCAGATGGTTGGAACCGCTACATACGCTAAAGGCCATTTAAAGTGCGAGAGCTCCACAGGGATTTCATACGGGATTAATTACATTAACGGATACGATAAGCGAACATGTGAGGATTATTGTATAATATGGCAGTGACTAATGTTGTAATATATAATCAGACAATGTCTAATCTGTGCCTTCTGGAATTATAGACACTGACTTGAAAAACATTCCACCAGAAGCCCTAGTCGCCATTACCGTGCCCAAAGGCTCCGTTTTTGTCAATACAACCAACACATACCAATGCAAGGCTTCATCATTCCTATCACATGGTGAGTTTATATGGAAGGCTCGACACGAGAACGGTACACTGTTCACTCCCAAGACGTTAGCAGTTCGCCCCATTCACGATTACAAGAAAAATGGTGACTCCGTATGGGAAGCTGATATTCGTTTCGAAGAGAAGGTCGTGGAATTACTTTGCTTTGTACCGGAGTGGAATTCAAAGCGTTGGATCAACATGTCAATACCCGTACAGATTCAAGACACGACCAAGCCCACGATTATTAACAAAGGTGATCATAGAAAGTTGCAGATTGGAAAGAAGGGTGAAACGTTGACCTGTCATGCGAAGGGTAATCCGACTCCAATACTAACGTGGCATCGAAATGGGAAACCTGTGCAATCACCACCATTCCAGACGTACCAAAACGAAGAAGGACAAGTTCTCGAGTTTCCTGAGATGAAGCAAGAGTTGGCAGGTGCGTATGAATGTTGGGCGACAAGTATTGGCGGTGTAGACATCGGTGAGTTTATTGCTGAAGCGTATGATCCGCCAAATATCACACTGTACGTTGGACTTGGAGTCACGCTTCTCGTGTTGCTGATCATCATCTTGCTTGTACTCTATTGGAAACTGCGTCGTGCAAAGGATGCCATTCGGTACTTGACAGATGAGGAAGTAAATCATTTCAAATATGGTAACCCAGAAGCTGCACGTTCTGCAAAAGAACCACATGAAATGATTATCAATTTACCATTTAATCCTGAGTATGAGATTGAGAAGGAAAGGCTTGATTTTGATGAGCAAAATGTACTTGGCAGTGGAGCATTTGGCGTGGTTTACAAAGGTCGACTTGCCAACTTCCCGAATGAAGTCGCCATCAAGACGGTTAAACCCTTCAGTGAAGTGTCTTACTTTAAATCTTTGCTGTCTGAACTCAAAGTGATGGGTTTTCTGGGGAAGCATGAGAATATTGTTCAACTTATTGGTGCCTGCACTGCCAATATTAAAGAACGTGTGTTGTACATGGTTGTAGAGTTAAGTCCATACGGAAATCTTGAAACGTATCTACGTTTTCATCAGAAACAGTTTTCTAACCTCATTCGTGGCGACACGATTTATACACAGGCTACGATGGCCCGAGATTTGTATGCTAATTTATTCCGCCCGACGACACGAACAAGTAGAACCCCTCAACAATTGAGCCAAAACTTCTCTACTGCTGAGTTGGTCGACTGGTCACTGCAAATTGCAAATGGAATGATGCACCTCGAAAGTAAAAAAGTGATTCATGCAGACTTGGCAACACGAAATGTACTTTTGTACGAGAATGGCATTGTGAAGATTACAGACTTTGGACTCTCGCGCCAATTGTACGCGTATGCGGCCTACATGAAGAAAGAACAAGAACCGTTGCCATGGAGATGGATGGCACTCGAATCTTTAAGGGAAATGAACTTTTCGACTCAGAGCGATGTTTGGGGGTATGGTGTAACGTTGTGGGAACTCTTTTCACTTGGTGCCGTGCCTTACCCGGGCTTGTCATGGTCCATTGATTTTGTGGAGAAACTCATGCAAGGATTACGGCTCTCAAAACCATTTTATTCGACAGAGGAAATGTAAGCCTTAAAGTTTTAAATTCTAAAGTGACTAATCTGAATCTCGGTTTGTATTGCATTTTTTTGTCCAGTTATGACATTATGGTCCAATGCTGGCACACAGACGCTGATCAACGCCCAACGTTTTACGAACTGAAGAACTTGTTTGAAGGGATCAAAATGCGATTGATGGACCCGAATCCAAGCAAATGAGAACTAGCTTATCTCACCAATGCTACCTTGTTAAATTGAACTTTTGCCTTTTTGTATTTGACCATGATTCTCAATTTATTGAATTTATTAGCAAAGCAACTTTTGTCTGTTCTTGATGTCTCTTGAAACAGTCGATCAGTTTGAAAATTGTTGGATGAGCTGCGCTGAGCATCAAGTTCTTAGCTCGGTTAAAACCTTCGCAGTTGTTGGTTTGTCCCAAGACAGACTGGTGACAGTTCCATAGTGCAATATCGAGGAACGGTGGGCACCTGTGTTGTCGCTCAAATGAGCCAATCCAAGTACTTTCGAAGTAGTCAGTAATTGCCGCATACGGTTCTCATTTTCTTCGAAAAAGCCAAACTCCAGAATAGCGTCGTAGGCGCCTGTAACTTCGCTGACAGGAATAAATACAAGCGCAGATTTCTCCGAAATAGTTGAAGTATGTACTACAGATGCAGCGGAAGACGAATCCTAAGGTACAAACACATTTTATACTTATATAAACTTTGTACAAAATACGTTCACCGCTTACATCAAAATCGGATTCAATTTCCAGTCCGTGAGCTCGCCGTTGGAGCAGTCGGATGAGTTGTACTCGGCTGTACCTGTAAAACAGTTCTGAATATTCCACAATGAATGATGTTGGGTCACGTTAGGCTATTTGGTTGTTAATTTTATCAAAGTTTTATCACATTTGCTGTGATGATTTGCATTTCATGTATGGGAAAGGTCAAGTCAAGTCAAGAACTTTGTTTAAAAGCGGCCATCTTTGTAGCGGCTAAAATGTGAAAACCGAAATTTTACGTTTATTTCATTGTTCAAGCTGTATTCGAGTATTTGTGGTATGCGAATTGCTCAAACAATCTTGACATCAGCACAGTTCCTGAAAGTCTGAGCCGGATGCGGGTTGTCGCAAAGATCTCGCCCGTACTGCGGTCCGTGCGGAGGGTACGACGTCCTGTACGTCCAGCGGAGAGTGCATCGCTCGCATCGAATGCCAGCGGGAAGCCAAACCTGAGCTGTGACGAGTCTGGTCTCATTCCCGTCGAGTGGGACGCAGGCTCGGTTTCCATCTCGTACTTCTCCCGTGCTCGCCGAGACGATGGGCAGTTTCTGGAAGCAGTTGTCGGTCTCCTGCTGCTGGGGGCAAAGCTCAACCTCGAAATGGCCGTAGTGGCAGGCTCCGAATTCGACTTCGATGCCGATAACCTGCAAGAGTGCCGCGTGTTGCTCAAATAAACTTTCCCTCGACAAAATGTTTCAAATTACTTACGGATCCGGCCTGGTATGTGGCAACAATCACGCCCTTGTCGTAAATCCCGCCTTGGTTGGCCGTGCTTTCGCCTTGCACGTCTCCGCAGCGCCCGCACGATGAATACCGCTCGTCCTGCTCGACGTTTCCGCACCAGACGCCTTGGCTGTCCCACCAGTACGGTTGCTGTGTATTGAATTCGGGACGCAGGTGAATGGCGGTACGGGCAATCGGCTCCTTCAGGTACCCGTGACCGTTGGCCAGTGCCACGATCACGACGAGGATGAAGAGCTTGAGATACATTTTGAGTACTGGGCGTAATTCGACTGACACTTGTGACTTGAGGATTTGGTCTGTCCTGAACAGTTTTTATAGCCGCACGAGCACGGCTTGATCTTTCGAATCTTGTTGGGCAACAAATGCTGGTGCTGGGCGCAAATATTTGAAAAATGGCAGTTCACATGTTTTATCAGTTAATCATGTCAAATGTAGAATTTCAAGTTTGTTGGACCGAACCGAACGTGGTTTCAAGCTCAATTGCACTTCGGCTACTCGTCCGTTTGTTTGAGAATTTGTAAACTGTGCAGTGACGGAGTGCTTGCAGTAATTAAATAGAGCAGAGCAGCAGCTGCTTTCGGGCTGGGCACTTATTAGTATCACGTCATTTTTGCACTGAACACCTGCCACCTGCCGTGGTAGATGTTCGAAGCGTCAGAAAACTCGTGGATGCCGATGCCAATCAATCACCCCCAACAACGAACCAGAGCCCAATGATGAAGATAGCGATAATGAAATGAAACACTTGCATATATAATTTGCGCTTGCAATTTGTGTGTGCCCTGCGCGTCTAAATTTAGCGACGCTGGATTCAACATCAACTTGGCAAACACCAATTTACGAACTTATGGAAATATGCATCATGTTTCGTTCTTTGTTTATTCCGCCTTCCGCATCTCATGAAACATGTTCTCAAATACATTCTGCCCGATTGAATGCAATGTGAATAATATTATGGATTACCATTTCTGATTGTTTAGACGAATTTATTTATTAAATCTGTCAAATTCGTAAATGAGAGTATCTAATTCATATTTCTACACTAGAACACTGCTCAAGGTTGGGTGACCTGCAGTCCGACGATGAAGCAGACTTCCTGGATGTCCCCACCGAACAGTCGGAAGGCGAGTGTGGCTTGTCCGAGGAAGAAGTCAGTCATGCGAATCGTGTAGCCCAGCGTGTACTGCTGTCCGCCGACAACGGCAGAGTCGGGCACTTCCTGGTCGATAATCGGGTTATTTGCTCCATTGTGGAGGACGATGATCTCCAGGCGGAGGGCTTGGTGGGACGTGGAAGGCTTGAAGATGACCGCCACCTCGTACGCGTTGCCGACGTGTGTCTCGCACGGCACGTTGTTGCAGCCAGTGAAGGTCACGTCCACGATTTCGCCAATCGCACCTTGAAAGAAAAGAACAACGATTAATTTGTGGATTCAAGCCGGCGCGGACCTGCCAGCGACGGAGATGGCTTTCGAACTTACCGCACGGAACGATTCCACCCACTTCCTTCGGCTGGGCGCTGAGTCCGACGGCTCTGTGGAAAAGATTCACGCTGGTGACCTGGGCGGCCTTCGGCATTGCGTCGACGCGCACGGCGTAGCCGTGGGCGCTGGCGAACAGGGCAAAGGCGAGGGTGAGAACGGCGACGGAGGAGTACATTTTTGAGCTTGGAGGAGCTGACGACTGTGGCTGGAGAAGCTTCGAGATCTACACGCTGTTCGTTAGCGGAATACGGTGGAATGTGGAATGATGTCTCTTAGCAGTTTCGATATCGTTTTTATATCGAAATGGAATTAGTCGTTACACACACGATGCGATTCGCGCACGACAGTGATGGAATTTGTGGCTGGCAGCTGGCATACGTACGTACGTGGCTAGCGAATAACGGATTAGCGGATAGCACCTGGTCAGCCGTCAATCAAGCAGCAGCTACAGCAGCACTTGAATCAGCTGAGAGACTGCTGACATTTCATTCCATTCCAGAGATAAGCAGCCCGACATATTTTCGTCTCTGACGCTGCCTGCTCAACTCCGTGATTCGTGAATTAAAACCGAGTGCAAATTCTTTAATGCACTGACCGAGTTGCAACGCACTGAAATCTTAATCCCAACCGTGCGTGGTTCGTCAAATTTCACACTTTTCTACACGCATGGGTCATAAATTACTACTCCCAATGCTGAGATAAAGTACGAATACTAATGAGCAAGTGCGAGTTAGGGGCTTTTGGGACCACCGCCGTCCGCCGCTTTCGGGCTGCAGCCATTGCACGATTCTCATTAGAAAGCGGTGAGGATGTTTCCTGTCTCGGAAATGAAAGCCCTTGTCAGTGTCAATTTTACTTCACGCTCCATACAGTAAAAAGAACTGAAAGAGACTGAGAATCTAAGTGGTTTCATCGACTGCCAGTACACGCTGACAAATTTCAGTTCTGCCGCGCTTTTGCTTCCGATGGCGTAGCTGCCCTTGAATCTCAAATTTGCACAACGAGAATGACGCAAGAATCATGTTGAATGATTGATTGACTGGCAGTTGATAGGAGGTAATTTTTTCAGCAATTTTGAGGTTCTTCCAACTTCATGGAGAACCCAATTTAAATTCAAATTCATGAAGGAACTAGCTCGCAGCAGGCAGCCGATGACACAGATTTTGGTGGTGCCAGGCTATGCATTCTACTCTTTGTGCGTTTTGCTTGCGGGCAATTCAAAATTGATACATGGTAGAGTATGAAACGAAAACAAAAAGACAGCAAATATTAGCGGCTTCATTTTGTGTGTGCTTTAATTAGAATTGAAATTTTATTATTTCCATGTGCGAATTTGATAATCAGTCAAGTCATAATTTGATTATGGCTACATAAATGAGTCGAGTGTCCATTTGCTGAGCTTATTGTTGGTAAACACTTAAGCGCTTAGACGATCTTCACATCGGCGCAGTTTCTGAATGTCTGCGTGGGTGTTGGATTATCACAAGAGTCCCAACCAGGGCGTCCGGGGTACGAGGTGCGGTAGGTCCAGCGGATGGTGCAGCGCTCACAGGTGACGCCGGCTGGGAGCCAGACTTGGGCAGAGATGCCGTTGGCCGGGGCGTTGTTGTCGTAGGGCACGCAGACGCGGTCACCATTGCGGACTTCTTCAGTGGCGCTGACGATCGGGAGTTTCTGGAAGCAGCCGTCAGTCTCTGTCTGCTGGGCGCAGAGCTCAATCTCAAAGTAGCCGTGGTGGGCGGCTTGGAAGTCGGCGTGCATGGTCACAACCTGAATTAGAAAAGGTCGCACTTAGGAAAGGTCTAAATTCATTTCTGCTCGTGTAAAATGCTGGCCACTTACGGATCCTGCCTGGTAGGTGGCCACAATCACTCCTTTGTCGTAGATTCCGCCTTGGTTGGCGTCCGAACCGCCTGGCGCGTCTCCGCACCGTCCACAGGTTGAGTAGTTGATGTCTTGCTGGACGTTGCCGCACCAGACGCCGGAGTTGTCCCACCAGTATGGTTGTTGGGTGTTGAATTCGGGGCGCAGTTGGATGGAAGTACGGGCAATCGGCTCCTTCAGGTAACCGTGACCGTTGGCCAGTGCCACGACCGCCGTGAGAATGAGAAACTTGAGAGACATGTTTGCTTGTGCTTTTAGGTTCAGGCTCAGATTGAACTTGGATGCTGTTGACAGTCGCCGGGCTCGGTTTTATAGTCGCATCGTACGTGGTTGTTAAAGTGCTTGAGGACATTCAGATTTCAAGTGGAAGGACAGCTTGAACTGCTCTTTCAATCTGTCTCAAGTGGAAGTTCTTGTAAACTGTATCATGCGCACGTGCATGTGACATGCAGTCATTATTTCGCAATTATATTTCTGAAATTGTACGTGTCGCAGGTGTGCACTTGACCGGCAGCTGCCATGGCCATACTAGCAATTGAATATTTCAGATGCGGTGTCGTCTGAAAAATGAAACCGCGAAAGGATAGGCTAGGCTAACACGCGCACGAGAAAATCGTTGCAAATATTTCTGGGAATAAATTACATGCGTAGAAAATGAAAATTAAGAAAGAAGAAGCAGAAGCAATGGAATTTAATTATTTTTCAGTGTAATTACTTTTGAGCACGTTATTGCGTCAGAAGCCCACATTTTAATGAGCAAGCCGTAATGGAAGTTTATTGTAGCGTGAACTTTTAATCCTGCACGGCGCACTATCCCAAACTATTATGATATATGCGAGCATGGAAATTTACGGGAATTAAGGCCGGCGTCAGGTAGCGTGTTTTATAGGGGCTCCTCCATCAGATAACCTTAGATACAGCGCCAGTGAGGTGGACAAATCGAAGGAAAAAGATCCTACGTGGAACCACTTTGAGCCAACAATATCTCCTCCCTCAATATTGGTCATAATCGCTTGGGATTAAGTTTGTTGGATTTCAAGATATATGGACCACAAAGTATGTTGCTTACTTTTCCCGGAAACCGTGCCTGGGAAAGCTGACAGATGATCAAAACTAGAAAAATAAGGGTTTGTCCACCAGAAATACATGCACGTATAAAATTGAAGGTTTTGTCATACCAAATAATTTCTTCAGGATTTTATAAACGAAATCTGACGCAAAATGAATTTGCATGTCTTGTTGACTGGCTCAGGCTCGCGGCCGGATCCTTCTTTTCTTTCTCTTTCTCTTCGTCTCCTTCACGGCTTTCAGTAAGTTTCCGCATCGCGTCCGCCTCCGCCTTCGGTTTCGGCGTATCAAACAAATCCTCGTACGTTCGCAGTTCTTTTTTCATGACGCGCCGCACTTCTT